>CAKKTI010000167.1:0-10476 GCA_920105805.1 Condylostoma magnum
ATAATTATTTTTTACTATTTAACCTATCATTCACTCTTAGCTTTATCCACAACTGCTTCTAATTACCTCTTTTTATCCATATATCTATAATACCATCTATTCGTCTTGCACAAACTATCCCATAATGTGAAAAAGCTTCCGAAATTTCCCACATTATGCGAGTGATGATAATAATGATACTCCGAACTTCCAGAAAATGGAATTAACCTAAAAGGACTCCAACTAAACTCGTATCCGCAATGTCCATCAACAGTTTCACTTACTCTTAAAGCAAGCCACATCCAATAGGTAAAAACATGTACCTTAGATCCTAGTACCAGCGCTCCTAGATTTGAAGGAAGTACATTGGAAAATATAAATTCCAAAGGATGGGCGTAGTATGAGGCTATTCCTATAGTAGTTGAATACTCGTGATGAACTTTATGAATTCTTTTGTAGAAGTAAGGAGAGTGGAAAAGTCTATGAAGCCAGTAGAAACTCATATCTTCACATAGCATGAAGAATAAGATTTGTAATATTATTTCTAAGGGCTCGGGAAACTCCTAGGGGGAGAATCGCTTCTCTATCAAGTCCAGGAGACTAACTGTCGCTATGATTGTTCCTGATAAGACAATTTGATTTATCAGAACTGTCTTTATGGTTTTGTTAAATTGAATTTTGAAATTTGAGGGATTTTACTCCCAGGGCCATGGGTCGTTACTTATCCTATACTTTTCAAAGAAAGGGTATTTTGATTTGTATATAAAGTACATACATAGATTTTATATCCAAAAGATACCTAGTTGTAGGAATAAAGTCATTGCGCAGTACAGTAAAGCAGGCTAATCGTACGGCAGCAATTCATACACAGGCTTCAAAGCGCGGGGAAGTATGAAGAAGAATCCAAAAGTCAACAAGGAGGCAAAGAATAGCCCATAACCTTTACGCTGATATCTTACGGAGTCTAATTCAACTAGTTTTATTAGATAGTCCTAATCACTATCGGCAGTTGAGTTTGATTTCGGCATTTATTTAATGTTATCAGAAATAAATGGCGTAATTCTGTGTGGATTATTTGTACTTTGTGTAAATATGAGGTTCAATATGAATTTTAACTGGCAAAGTTGATTTTTATAAACTTTTTAGCAATTAGACTAATATTAACTAAAAATAGATTACAACAGAAAGCTGTATTGCATATTTGCGGTATTCCTTCTCCAAACTAATATCCTCTATACAATAAAATGCTACCTTAAATTTACTATGATCCTATATAAGTTAACCTTGTATTATCTTTCACACCGATAACTATTCACTATAATAAAAATGAAACGCGCATTAGCTTTACTATGCTTAATTATTCTCGCTTAATCAGGGGGCCCCTAACCCCTTAAACAAGACTTTATAGAAGCCGATTTCTGGAAGTTCCTCGAAGGAATACTAGAAGGTATCGGTACAGTCATAAAACTAGTAGACATAGTTGACTGTATAAAAGACGTCAAGTAAGACATAACCTACGCTCTGGACGCTTAAAAGTACTGCAATGAGAGTGGAATTTGGAATAAAACCAAGTGTCTGTACTATAAAGCCGAGGCAATTAAGGAACTACCCGAGGCAATCCTGCAGTGCAAGTCCGCTTACTCTGAAGATGCTAAGAACATACAGAATATAATAGCTGAGGTAGAAAACCCTATATCAATTGTTTACCACGTAGGTAAAGAGTTTATTTTCAACGGAGCTGAAATCTATAAAGAATTCACATAGGCCTGCGATTATTGGAGTTAAGGGGATTATTTTAACTCAGGGAAGGAGTTCGGAGAAGTGTTTAGTCTTATTCTCGTGGCGGATGGTAGCAATCTTGCATCTGTTAGCGGATTTCTTAAGGGCTCATCGTTGGAGGTACAGCTAAATGATATATATGACTGTATTGATTACTAAGATTTGACTAAAGATTTAATGGTAGATGGAATAACTGCTATAGAAGATATGGAAACTGAGGAAGATATGAAGAAAGGCTTACTCAAAATAAAAGGTTTCTTTTAAATGGTTTTCCATTATGCTGAGGAATGCAATACAAGTAAAACTGAGCTAGATCGACTAGCTGACTAAATATAACTATTTGATGGCAGTCAGTAGTTTTAGAACAATAAGATAATAGTCAATGGAAATGATGTCACCTCTGAGCTCTTAAGGTCTGTGATTTAACTGAAATTAGAAAAGTATTATGAAGCTGCTATGGAACTTGGGAAAATGTTAATTAGCTTAAAGAAAAACAGCTAAGAATATGAGCTTATGCAGGGCTTTTTAAAAACTACAACAATTAGTGATTACAATGACTCTGAGTTATGCCTGGCTTATTTGAATGAAATAGCAGGAGAATTTTTACAACTGCTCAATGAAATTCGTCATGCTAAGTTAGAATCAATTGCCAGTACTTTAAATGCTATGAAAGGTGTATTCAATCAATTCCTTGCGGGATGTTATGCTCACTAATAAGTTTAATTTTACTAATTTAACAATTAATTCGATATGGAGTAAGTAGCTTATTATGTAGATCTGGCTTAACAAAGCAAAGATAAAAACGACTTAAATAAAACTGGATTTTTCTTAGGATTGGCAGTTAATGAAATCTCTGGCATTCAACTGCAACCTTTCCCTAAATCTAAAGATATCCTACAAATACTTAATGGAATAGCTCACGGAATGGTCTCTTAAGTAGCTATTGATGAATTCTAAGCCTGTGTTGTTGATGGTTAAGATATTGGATATCATCTCTATTACTCTATTTCTTTACTAAAGCAAAAGACTATGGCATCAGTAAAACAAGCTTTAACTGAAATCGGGGAATCATTTAAGTAAGTTCCTGGTATGATCGAAGATTGCACCCAAGCTATTCATGATTCTCATATGCTTGAAAAAGCTATAAATTCAATTTAAAGTCCATTTAGCTTTATTTTTAAGGTTGGAGAGGCTTTGATTGTGAATGGAAGGGATATATATAGTGATGTTGGAAAAGCTGTACAGGCTTGGGAGGAGGAGAAGTGGTATGACTTTGGGCTGAATATCGGTCATGCTTTGAATAAAATTGTAGGGAATTAGTTAGTAGATAAATTTCTCAGTTAATTTTTTGTATAAATATGCAATAGGAAAATACAAATCAGCCTTAGTAAAGTAGTGGATGGGGGAAATTGATTCCTAAGGGGATTTAATAGGGAGCATAAGATTAATAGTAGCAGCCTACTACTACTCAATAGAGTACCCAGAGCAACTCAAATAATCAAAATTAGATAGGTTAAAAAAATTAGCAGATTAAATTGTTTTTAGTTTAAATTAACAACTATTAGAATAATACATATCAAGCAATGGCTTAAATTATGTTAAGATGATATTATCATAACTAATTATATACAATGCGTACTTTTTAAGGGATTGTTTTTATTGTATTTTTTTCTAAGATTGTAAACAATTGAAATACAAAAATGACCAATTTAAAAGCATATTTACTGCATAATATACCACAACAATATAATTAAAATACTTGCTTCCCTTCTGAATGCATATTAAACTACAAAAACAATTAATTCTAAGTGTATAATTCTTGCTAAAGTTAACTTTAAATGGTTTAAATTAATTATAGATCAACCTATTTTCATAATTTCTTCCCTCTTAAAAAATTTTTATAATCCCTGCTTTACTTTTTATTAGCTCCAATATCATTAAAGTATCCTTAAATAAATATTCCATCATCATAACCTTATATTTACCATCCACATTATTAGATACTCATAATATTAAATGTCTACAAACCAAAATATAATTCAGAGCTTGCTTGCATTCCTACAGACCTAAAACTAGTAATAACTACCAGGAATTCATTAACAGAGCCAGGGTCAGATGCTAAAACTACCTGTACCTGAGATTCTATATTCCCAAAACATCAATTCTAACCAAGTCTAAATAATCTAGGACCCAGCAAAGCCAAAGAAGCAGGTTTTCTGTCCCTACTGCCAGATAAAACTTACAAATGAACAGGGATTAAAGCAGCATATAGGAAAAATTCACTCCTAGGACCCTAAAAATGTGCAATGCCCGCAGTGCCAGAAAACATTTAAAAGTTAGAACGCTTTAAAATTTCACGTTTAATAAGTACATGAGAAGAGTACAAGAGCTTTATGTAACATATGCGGGAAATCCTTCTATAATAAGTACGTTGTTGAGAGACATATTAAAGATAAGCATCAGTTTGAGAGTAATACGACGCAAGGTAATCAGTATTAATAAATTATGTATGATTAATTTTAATAAAGCATGTTAAACTGAATTGCAATCTGTAGTATTTCTGGTACTGATTTGATTTATACGTGAAAAATGGATTCTTTTTTGATTCTGTATGGAAGTTAAAATGGGCAAGTTCTGGTCAGGGGCATGAAGCATGGGGCTTAAGAGAAAAATAAAGGTTTTAAATTGATTGTTACAGTGTAAAGATAAAGCGGATAGTACGGGTTTTAGAAATATTAATGAAGTTAAAGGAAAATAAAATATGATAATTTTGAACTTCGTCAGAAATTTTAAGTATAAGTTTGAATTTTAAAAATTTATGAAATTATTTTGCATAGTTTTAAGCTAGAATTTAGATTTATTGGGTATTTTTCATCAAATATACTTACATGTAAGATTATACTGAATCTTGCATTTAGCAAGCAATTAGACTGAAATAATTGACTTTTAAAGCTTGAAAACTTAGATTGTAGCTCAGTGCATGTATTTTGTTACTAAATTTTATGATATCTTGGGATAAAAAATTAAAAAATGCCCTTTTAATACTTTATTTAAGCTTTATAATATTACACTACTTTACTAGAAACTTTTTATATAATTCTAGTACTTTTAACAAATCTTTTGGTTGATAAAGCAGATTTAATAAACTTATATAACACTTAGTATATTTCTTTAGTGCCCTATACCTTTAGAATACAAATTGATAAGTTATAGTATATTAAATTATTCATTATTTTCGTATTGAATGCGATTGGGATGGATTGAATAAAATATAGAATATTAATGGTATTAATATTGACAGAGAATAATGATTAAAATCAAATAGGGGAGAAATGTATCATCAAATTAATCTGTAATGGTTTAATAACCTTTGATTATAATTATCTATAACTTGTTGAATATGTGAAGGCCACTGTAAAACTGGGATATTCTATTGCAATGTTTCTTAGTATAGGTTTTTTATTAAAACTTTATGAAAACCATGGTCTAACGGTAATGCGAGCTTCTTACTTAAGCATTGGGAATAAAAGTATCTTTAAAGATCTTAAATAACTTCTTTATTGGAATTATTATCTGTTTCTAAAAAGCTGCTTCTTTCCGAGTTTGAGCTTATTTCTGAATCAAGCATTTAAGATTGTAATTAACTTTAAATGTTATAAATTTCACTATCCTAATAATCCCAATTAAATTCTTCATCAAACTATGTAAAAAGTCGTTATGTTGCATTTTCTCCAGATGCAATCTATCTAAGCATTTACAAAGCCCTTTCAGCATACAACTTACTAAGTCTCATAACATTAGAGTTAAAACTTAGTAGTGAATTTATCTATTCAATAGCAGACTAACAATCCTATAAATCTTTTGTTGCCTAAAAGTTATAAACAGTCCCTACTAACAACTATAGAAAAACCCTATCAGTATTTTAGGTATTATAATCCCTTGAAATCCTAGATAAAAAATCAATAAATTTTGACAGTTGAGCAAAAATTTCCTCAGTATCATTAAATTATACTATGGTACAATGACTAGAATGTTCTTCAATCAAATCAACCTCTATATAATTCCCACAATTTATACACTTTATTCCATACACAGGCGATGCCATTATAAATGAAAAGATAAAGATCAAAGGAAACAAAAAGACCTATTAAGAAAAAGTAAAAGGTAGAGTAAGCTTAGCCAATGCCTAAGCCTAATGAATCTAACTCAAATTTAAGACTTTACTAACAAATGAAGTAGAGCTATATGCAAGAAGGAGTCACTTAGTAGTAATAAACTTTGATTAGAAGGATATCATAGAGCTCTAAGGTTCCTTTATATGCCAGAAACACTGCGATTCTTCGACTTTTAAATGAAGTTGCATTTGATCTTCTGATGAATGAGCTGGAAATAGTTGTTTGATCTATCTTTTTAGAACGATTTGTATGAAGATTAGGATCTACAAGTCTTGGTATTCAATTAGTACTAGCCGGATACGCTGTTAAATCTCAGTTAAATGATGATACTTAGGCATTTAAAGCTTACTTGCTTACTAAAATTCCTAATTTTGACTAAATATCCAAGTAGTGGATTAATCAATATCAAGGGAGAATGAGTATTAATCCTAGAGAGCTTTGCAGTTAATATAATTTCTTGACATAACCCCTTAATAAAGGATAGGATTCTAATATAATGGATTACAATACTTATGTGGATGATATTCTAAATATAAACACTTCATACACCAATACATTGTTTGATCCGTCAACTGAAATTTTCAGGGATTAGGATGTACTGAAGGTCTATGAAGCTTTTAAATAAAATTTACCTATAGCTGTAAGTAAGGATATTAGTAGTAATATCTAAGAAGTTGAGTAGTATAATTTCTAAGAGTAGGATTAGAGTATTTTTCAGGTATTTAATAAATTAGACTCTATATTCAGTTAGCCTAGTATGTTTCCTGAGATTAAAAGTGGATAAAACAGCGCGTTTTCTGTAGATAGTCAAGGTCTGCTTATTAAACCTGACTTTTTAGAAAAAATAGATAATTTTTCTGATTTTATACTGCAAAAGGATAAAAATCCAAGTCAAGACTAAGACCTTCCTTTTATATTCGACAAAAACTCATTGTTTTCAGCTTTTAACAGTTTTTATTAATTACTCATTTTATAAGTAAAAAATGTATACCTAAGTTAAAGAGCTGGCCATGGGGAAATTATAGGACTTTAAATTTCTTCCACAAACCTGAGCAAGTAAAGATTGGGAAATGAAGTAAAGCAGGATCTAGATACAAGCCAGTGGCAATGATTAACAACAGCCTTTTCGGTCAGTGAGAAGAATAGTCTAGCTTAACAGCTCGCATAATTTTTTCATGGCAATTACAAGATTTGGGGAACTATATCTATATAAAAGCTTCCCTAATCAATAGTGGACTAAAGTAACTGCTGACTTTGAAATTGTTATATTAGTCACCTAGGATTCTGACAGTTTATATATGGTAACTCTCAGAAATGACATAATACAAGTTTTTACCATATAATGCTAAGATTTATGTGAGGGTATTCTCTGTAGGTAATACAGATTTTAAGAACGACTTATCTAATAGCATCAAGTTTTAGGAGGAAGTTAGTAGTATTTAGCTTTAGTAGACGATAGCTAGATAGAGCTTTTAGATGTGTTAAATGATAGTATAGAAATGACTGTTAGCATTAGCGATATTCATAGATATAGTTTTTCCTTTTACGGTATTGTTGTATGAGAGGAGAGGATTTCATCTACTATACTAAACATCTTCTAGACCAAAAATCCTTAAAGAATTTCTTATTAGTTCAATGAAATCTAAAATATTGATTAAGTTGAATTAATTGGTACAAGATTAATAATAATTGCAAGAAATCTGCTATATCCCTATATATTCGATATTATTGATGGGATTTTTTTAACGATGCCTACAAGGTAGATAATAAACATCTACCCATGCCAAGATTTACCCCAAGCCCTACTTTTCTAAGATGACGGAGTAATTTATCAGATATTAGATACCTCTATTCAATCAAACGCTTTCATTAGATAGCCTATTATAAATGATAAGGATGGAGTTATAGTAATATATGATAATTAAACTACCGAGCTCTACTTACTTGAGGGACATACACTACAAGTTCTCTTTTGTAAGGAGGTAGGACTAGGGGAAGTTATGGCGATTTGTATAAATACTGATTCATTAGAGATAATTTTATTTAGCAAGCAATACGGAATTTGCATTTTTTCCTAGTAATTTATAGTTGAAAGTATATAACACTTTATTACCTTATTAAACATATGTAAACTTGCTTAGTCTAGCAGCGACTGGTATTATGGTAATAATTAATCCTCTTCCCTGCTCAGTGCTAAACACAAGGAATAAATCAGTCAAGATTTGTCCAGTAAGCATCTCTTTATTTTCCTTGTTTCAGCAAAATTATACAAAAAGTTAAATGATATAAAACTAATTTTAGAAAAAACAAACTATTATCAGATGTCTAGCCAATTGCCACCATTAACTCTAATCACTGTTTAATCTTTCAAAAGGTCTTAAAACTTTAAAAATCCAATCCAAACATACATTCATGCTTTTTACCCATTTTCTAAACTTACCATTCGCTTTGTATAGTATTTTCCTTCATATTAGTCCAATTAAGGAATTATAGCTGGATCAATTTATCAAAGTTCACCTCAGATTTTTGTATCTCCATCAAGAAGTACTAAAGGAAATCCACCTAATGTATAATGCCATAATTGATACTTACTTCTAAGTGTTTGAGTTTATTATACAAAAGTACAGTTTTAAAGGAGATAATTAGCTCTTTGATTTGACTATAAAGTACCATAAGTAAATAGAAGATCACAACCTTGATTACAATTGAATTACTTTGAATCTCCACAAGCAATTTATTATATTTGATTAGATTCTAATAATTATGAAATCTCTTGAAAGTTTATGTATATGTAAACACAAGCTGTTTCTCCAGTTTAAAGATTAACTTGCTTTCTTATAAAATCATCACTAAAAATATTATCTAATTCCTCAATTCTTGTTAAATTCACCTCAAATAATTTCCCAACTACAGCAGTATTACCTTCCTCTGTAATAAAAAACTATTCCTTATTCAAATACAAATTATAGTCTTCAAGAGTAGCACTTACTTTTATATACCTCGAATCTCTTATATAACTTTCCAGCATTCCATAGTCAAATAGCAACATAGAATCCATATTTAATGCAAGCTAAAGGCCTAAAATCATACGGTGTAAAAAGTTACCTAAACAGTTTGATTTAAGTACTGTACTATATACCAGGATTTAAAAAACTTATATACAGCTGAAATTATAATCGTGAAGCACATGGAAAAGCAAAAAATTGCTCACTTTTACAACTTTAATTACTCTTTTACTAAATGTAAACCTCTACACGAAGCCAAGTCAGTTGTGATGACTTTATTCTAAGCTTGAATAGTACATAAAACATATTTGATTAAGTACTAAAACAGCCAATTTCTTAGTTTTTGATGTGATTACTAGAAGATTTGGATTATTATCAATAAGGAATTTCGAGGTTTTTCAGTGGATAAATTTCAGTAAGGATCAAATGCGATAATTGTAACGATGTAACTGATATTCCAAATTAGTTCAACTGTTTTAATATTCCTTTCATAACAAATTCCCAAAATTTAATGTCGTCTTTTCATGATTTTGAAGAGATGGTGAGCAATGATGCAGATAAGTACCAATGTTAATGTCATAATGAAAATATTTCATTACTGAAAAAGCTTACTGATTTACCTGATAATATAATGTTTTAGTTTGAAAGACTTTGCAATGCAACTAATGATCAAATTATATGAGACTCAGCTTAGGAATTATAGTTTCCCTTTTCAATTCATTTAGGAACTTATTATGAAGGAAACTAGGATCTAAATTAGCTTGATTACAATTTAAGTGCGATTATTGTTAGCTGCTCCTCACAAACTGATAACTTTTATTTTGTTTATGTGAAAGACTATTATAGGAATAAATGGTACTTTATGCATGATTCTAAAGTAATTGAAGTTGATAAAAGTTAAATTCTGTAAAACTTACAAACATACAGCATTTCATCATGTGTAAAATATAAACCTTATCTTTTGTTTTATACTAGAAAGAAAATTAATGTAGAAAGGAAGGATAAAATACCCTAATAAGTTTTATCATATTATTAAGAGTATTCTAATTTGAATGAAAGGAAAATAAAGTAGAATCCCTTTTTAGTATTACCGGAGTATTCGATACCCTTATATCCCTAAAGTACCGGAAATCTATAAAGAGTCAAGCTTTATTATCCTTAAGTGAAAAGTATATGTAAGGATTAGCCATATAAATTCATACCCCTGGGAGTTATTTAAGTAGATTATGAGACAACTTATCAAAAGATACACTAAGTGATTACAAATCACTTCAATTTAAAGATTCTAGATCACCCACAAAGTGTATATCTTAGACCAAAATAGAAAAACTTGATGGGTGATGTTATAGACCCTTAGGCTTAATATCATAGGAAAATGTATAAGTAAATTTGTATTTGGGGTAAACAAGCTGAAGGAAACCCTTTGGATAATAGACTGATTTTAGACATAAGAAGAATTATATTTCAAGATAAATGTTATAAGAAGCTAGGAGATATAATTGTTTAGTCTAGTATTACTTCAAAAGATCTTTGAGTTT
>CAKKTI010000167.1:10576-26415 GCA_920105805.1 Condylostoma magnum
TTTTTACTAATAAAATCCCATGTTTTTCTAGCAATTTTTACCTTTGGCTTTCTAATTTTCTTTGATTTTCCTATATCTAATTCCTTGTCATACTTATCCTTAACATATCCTAATGGAATTTGCTCTTTATTCCAATAGGACTATACAATCATAGTTTTGGCTGCTTATTTGACAATACTTCTAGGCAATTAAGGCTCACTCATTTTTTACCTTTTAGTCATTTCTTTATGCTTATGTACCTTTTATAAAGGACTCCTCAATCTTTTAACTGGTAGATTTTTCCCACTACTTACAAATCAGTCTGGATACTACTTGACATAAGCTGCTTACTTGATAAACCCATTTACTTACTTATTAGCTTCCTTAATCACTTCGACTTTCTATGACAATTTCACTTCTTATTACTTTTTAATTTCTTATTCCTTGCTAACTTTCAGCCTATAAAACAACAAATAAGGATTTTACCCCATCACTCTATTAATACTTACCTAACTCACGTGGGAATCATTGAATTCATATCAAATTCCATTAAAAACCTTCACAAAGCTAAAATAGTGCCCAGATCTGCAAGTGTGTCCGGAATGTACTAAAACTGCGTATAGTTCGTATATTTAATCCTCAGCAAAGGTTAAAAACTCTTTTAAATTTAATGTTTCATAAAATCGTATACTTCTGCCATCCTTTTGTCCAGAATTAGTGAATCTTTTGATTTAGACTGTTAAAATCAATGGGAACTTTTTAATAGTGAATTATTTCGTGGCTTAGGTTTTCATGTTACAACGATTACAAAAATAGCGATTAACTCCGTCTAAATTTTCAACTTTACAGTAATCCTATAAGGCCTTTTTTATATCAGGACGAATGTCTAGCTATATATCAAGAAAAGGGTCATTTTTATCCGATTACTATCCACACTATTTACAAGTAACTCTGCTTTTAAGTACTCCTCCAAACACTCCATTGACAAACTCTTTTACAGGAATTTTATCAATAACCTGTCTTAAAAACTCATGAGAGTCCTCTTATCTTCCTTGTTTAAACTATCTACCAAATCTAGACAAATTTCGTAAAAACTCTTATGGCAGGGGATATCTGTTATTAATTATTCTCTTCAGAAAACACAGTGAGCACAAATTTCTATTGCAATTGTGCTAGTAGTTTACAATTGGAGGAGTGTATGCAAGGCATTGTAAAGCTGAATTGAGAAAGCAAGTGTTTCCTACATTACGAAAACCTGGGCCTGGGCCTTAGATTTTTTAGATCTGTAGGAGATGTTCCCACTATTAATCCGTTTTAGTTGTATTATCTCCAAAACCTTCGAATTATATGCGTCTTGGAAGTAATAATTCTTACTTCTGGATTAATTAATGGGCCATAGAATTATTATTTTACTAAGAATTGTTATAAAAGATTACATATTTTCTATAAGAGTTAGCTCATTGTGTAGATTTTGCAGCTTTGCATGGATTTCTGGTAGGATTTTTAATACAGTTTTAAAATCGTCTTGCTGAAGGTTCAGTATGCATTTATCCTAGGAAAATTGATATCTTTAGCATACTTTATCGTATTATTAACTAACTGCAGTATAAAACTTTCCTATGACTTAGCCACATGTTTGACAGATTGTATCCTAAACTATGTTTTATCAATCGTCTAAATATTAGCTACTCAGTATACAGTTCTGGATATTGTACGATATTATGTTTCCTTTAAGCACACCAATTATATCAAGAGCCAGTGCTATACTATTCTTGCATGTTTTACACTGAAGATACACATCTTCCATTTTAGATTAATTAACTACTCCTCTTCACTCTGTTTATTTTTCGCTTGTTCTTCTAGCTCATTGATTTTAAACTTGAAAGTATCAATTTCACTGTTTAGTTGTTGAATTTGGTCTAAAAGAGTTTCAACAAAAGATTCATCTAAGTTTTATAGTTTTTCCTTCAACTCTTAGTTTTAGCCTTGCAGTACAGATAACTCCTCAGTATTGTCTTCTTATGTTTCTTCAGCTGGTGCATTTTGTATATCTTCAACTTCTTGATCCTTAAGCCTTAATTGATCTAGGAGTTAATTAACTAAAGATTAGTCATCATCAGATTTAAACTCTGTGAATAAAGCTTTATACTTTTCCTCTCAATTTTCAGTTTAAGATTTTTCAATTTTATCTTCACAATTCTTTTTATAATTATCAATCTCTTCTACCATCCTTTCCAATTTCCCTTATGCTTGCAATTTTCTTTAGAATTTCCGCTTTAAAAGTTTTTTTTCCTTCTGTTATAGAGCAATCACTTAATTCAATTCATGTAAAGCTGGATCATTTTACTCTTCATCACTATCCAGCTCGCCTCCTTTCTATACTCTTTTGTCATAAATAGCTTAAAGTTTATTATTATTCTCCTTAATCTGTTCTATTTCCTTCGTAGCGTCTTACTTTTATTGCAATATATCTTCTAATTTCAGCAGCTTTTCTATAGTGCTAGTCTAATCATCTACTGCTGTATTCTGCGAGGATTTGTAGTATTTTAGCTATCTATTGAGTTCAAAGTTCTCTTTCTTTAATCTATCAATCTCTTCAAGCTTCTAATTATCAAGTTTCCCCTAATTACACCCCATTTTAACTAAAAGAATAACTAACTTAACTCAAAATGGCTTGAGTAGAGCTTTTAATTAGATCCGTTAAGGTAATTCTTCCTTGGATTAGACATTTTACTAGTTTAAATTGGTTTGGAAAGTGTTTCTTGATATTTGAGTTTAATTTAACTGTTTTGTTTTCGATTTAAGCTTATTATAAGGAGTATAAGTGATATTTGAGTATACCAAGAGACTGAAGTGCTTACTTCTCTTCTCCAATTTCGAAGTCTCGAAATTTAATACTAAGTGTTTCTGGCTGTATAACTATATTTTTGATATTGATTTTACCTGGAGTGATTCCTAAATGTAGTAAAGAATGGATCCATTCTAGAACTTAACCGAATATTTATTCATTTTCACCTGTTTCTATGATTTCTCTTTAGTTTAAATAATCATCTAGGTTTACTCCGTCCACCCATTCTAGTTATAAGTATAGTTTAAAGCTACTTGATGATTGCTCGATCCATGATTAGTGATACCTTGGTTATTACTGACTTGTGATCTATGAAATCTTATTGATTTGGTGTATTATTTAGCAGTTTTTTAAACTGTTTAATCTTAGCTTTTTGATCAGGTATTGTCTTTTATCTATGGAATGTTTTGCTTAGTATAGTTTAGTATTTTTACCTTAAAACACAGTTGTAATATCTATATATCTTGACTTAAAGTGCCCACTTTGCGATATTTCTTCAAGATGTTCAATTAGCTCAATAGGAATTTCATCGTATGATTCACTGTTTTAAAAATTCAACCCACTTAAAGGTTTTATTGATTTTACTGTAGATTCTTCTCTAAAGATCTCTTATTAAGGCTTGCTTTAACTTTACCCTATAAGAAATCCTAGAGCTATCATTTGAAAAACTAGCATTATGCAAACAGAAATTTTCCAAATGATAGATTTAACCTCTTGCCATATACTCTATTACTCGTTTTAAGGTTAGAATGCAAAATAATTCCAGAAACCTGACATCTAAGAAATCAAATTATTTTATATATTTTCCGACAGTATCTTACTCAACGCGCCATTAATCTAAATAAGACCGAAATTTTCTTCATCTCAATAGAATTCCTCAATTTAACTGTTTTACTTTTAGGAGAAATAACGATCGAACTTATCGTGAGATTAAATCGTCTTAAAAACTGAACTATTGCACTGAAAATTAGCAATAGCTGGACAAATTCCGTTAGAACTTTCCAACTCATCCCCAGGATTTCGTGCAATAAATCCAATTTAGAATCTGAAATCTTCTTTAATAACTCTAGCCAAATTGACCATCAGCCCCCCTACTGAAAGAAGCATAAAATATCCAATCATTTTTTTAAAATATTTTCCAACAATTAAATTAATTTATTAAGTTAATATCAATTTCTCTATCGTCAATATTCTCATACGTATTTTCAGCAGTTATAGTTAAATTCTACTATGCCTCAGGACTTCTACTCCATCAAAACACATATAAGCACAATCCAATTGGTACATAATGCGTTATAATTCTACAAAAGGTAAACAAAAGTACACTCCCTACTTCACTATCAGCATCTAGATCATAACAACTTTAATCATTAGGTAAGTATAGCTAATAAACACTTAAAACTAATGAAAGTAAAGATCCAACAACTACTGACACAATTAAAATTCACGTCTCCTTTGATTTTTTTGTATCAATAATAAAAACTTATTATTTAGCCAGTTCCCTTAAAGCCTAATTCAGTAATAATCCAGTTCATACAAAAACAATGGCTACAATCATAGCACCGATTCTTATATACACCCAAACACCATTTCTACAGTCTAACAAATCATTACTTAGAGCTAGTTCAATAATCGTATAAAAGCACAGACCAGTAAAGTATCCAAGGTTAAAAATAATCAAATACTACCCAAATTTCCTAGCTAGTGTCTTTTGCACTATCTATACAGCCTGATGACTGAAATAATGACTAATGCTTGAGTACGCAATGCATAAAAAATACTCCATAAGAAAGTACATTATATTAAACTTGGTTCTAATAAGTGCATAATGCAGACACATAGCTGATTAGAATTTACATCAAATTTCTAAGTTACAACTTATTATTACAATACCACGAACAGTGAAAAATTGTTTCTCCTTTATTCTATGCACAACAGCCTGATACATCTATTTATAAATTACTGATAAAATAAGATAGAGTAAAGAAAGAGTTGCAAATACCCCCTGAACAGCGCACCACTAGGGCTCTAAATCACAAATCGACATTATTTATATTAAAATCTAATTATTTTGTAAACTTTGCATAATAGCTTCATTTAGTTCTCTTTCCTCATCTGTTGGCTAGTAAGTTTCTCCTAAGCTTTCTTGTATTGCCTTTGCTATTAGCTCATCCTCTGATAGATTCTGCTCTTACCTGCTTTCTTATATTGCTTGCATATACTAATCCTCTTAGATGGGCCCAGAGGGTTAAGCTACTTCAGATTGATCTATATACTGCTCAAACTCACCTGAAGGGTTGCTTTCGTATCTGTATGAGTACTGTCCTGATGGACCTGAGGATATCTCTTAATATGAAAATTATTCACGTCTTTCATACTCAGGGGCTGCTTGAGAGTCCATATCTGGTATATCTTCTTACAAAGCCTCTTACAAGTACTGTCTATCTAGCTCTTGTTGTAATCTCTTAGCTTCTTCTAAGTCATAATCTATATCCATTGGCACATCATCAGTAGGGATATTCGGTTATTTCTTACCTTACTTTTACCTCTAAGGCTCAGGTCTTTAGGGCATTTGAGGCAGTCTGCATATATGTCCTTATATATCCCTGATTTTTATATACTTTTAGCATTTACCACATGACTCAGTTCTATTACCACAGTCATAAACATGCTTTTAAAACATACTTTGAGGAAAAGTAGCTTCGCAGTACTGGCATTGCCTTTATTACTCACATACATGGCTCTAGTTATCTCTGGCTTTGACATGCACTCCACATTAAGGGCATTAAGCTGTTTTGTTTCCACATGCAAGCTCATGATGGTCAAGTTATGATCCTGGGAACATTCCTTAACAGAAGCTACACTGTTTGTCAGCATTGGGACAGTCATGAGTCTCCAATTCAGCCTGCATATACTCTTATTGGCATCTGGGACACGGCTTCAAGGTATGGTTATCTAGATTGTGCTATTCTAGCTCATTTTTACGCACTGCTACACCACAGTGGCATTTTGTTATATTTCGGAAGCAATGGACTTAGTGAAGCTCAAAAGAACCACTCGGTATAGATTAATCACAGTTGTCACAGATTTGATTATCCATAGTTTAAATTTATACAAAAGAAATGATAGATTTTATTATAACTTGTTTGGTTTTAGCTTTATCAAGCTAACCTCATACTGGACGGCAATTACAGACCCGTGCTCAATAATACCTACCAATTCGTATTACAACATTCACAGGTAGCATTAACCTTAACACATAAGATAATCCGGATTTGAATTCTGAGCTAACTTCCCAGATACTTCCAATAGCAACCACCTGGTTCTCAAATTCAGTATAAGCCAACAGGATAACAGATACTCTAGTGATCCAGTAATAACAATGCGAGGATTTCTAAATTCCCATATCACACTAAACATCAGGGGTTGAAGCAGATTTAATCGTTTATATTTCAACTGTGGAATCTGGATAATTAGCCTAAACGTTTACATGTGTAAGGGACACAGGATTTTTTGATTCTCCGTTAGTCGGACTCATAAAACTAAATTCAAATTTGTATCCAAGTTTAGCATATGAAAACAAAATATAGCTAATAGTTCACTCAATTACGCATATTCTAGGATTCAATCAAGACGATTTTGCTAGGTTTAGAAAGCCTGATGGTTAATTATATAACTAAGAAGACATCCTAGGCTCTGAATTCCGACGGGGAAGATAAGTTAGCTTTATAAAATCTCCAAAAGTACTTTCACTCGCAAGAGAGTCGTTCGATTGTTAAACTTTAAATGGACTTGAGTTAGAAGACAATGCTGATGTAAGTGGGTTGCATTGGAAGAAGCTAGTAATGTACAATGATTTCATGGTAGCAGATTTCAGTATAAAAGATGTAGTTTACTCAGATATTAGCTTATCAGTACTGGAGGACTCAGGATGGTATTAAATAGACTATACGTTTACACAGAAAATTTAATGAGCAAAGAATATCGGATGTGATTTCTTCTACCATTAGTGTATTGAGGACAATTCTGTGAAATTTCCTATGTTTTGTACTAAAAGTTCAGACAACCTATGCGAATTTTACCACCTTGAAGCAGGTAGGTGTGAAATTGACACATATACTGAAGATTTGCCATCACATTTCTAATATTTCCCCGATCCTAAGCAAGGCAGTTTAGATAAACTAATGGACTACTGTCCTGTACCAACCGCATTCACTGATGTAAACTGCAGGGATGAAAATGCATAGGTAAGTGAGCTATGAGGAGAGAAGACTGGGAGCTCTAGTCGCTGCTTTGTTAATAAACGTTATCAAGATGTAAACGAATAATAACAGTATTCAGGTTGCTATGAAACTAAGTGCTATGATACATATGCCTCTATAATTGTTGGGGACTCTGAGTTTTAGTGTAGTCCTAATGGAGGGAGTACTATTGTTTAGTCGATTAATGGATAGAATAGGTATTTCGAGTGTCCTACTTTTGATATTCTATGTGGGATTAACATATGTAAAAATTTGTGTAGTGGGGCCGGAAGGTGTATTAATAATAAATGCGAATGTTTGTTTGGGTATAGTGGATCGGAGTGTTAGATAAAATGTTCGGGAAATTGTAAACGTTGTACCTCTGGAGACTAAAATGCATGCATAGAGTGTTATAATAATGAAGCTGTACAAGAAGATGGTAGTTGCTAGTGCGGGCCTTAATAAATATACGATTAATCTCAATGCGTTGATATACAGTGTCCGGTGACGTGTACTTAATGTGAAAGCTATAATCAGTGTGTTTCTTGTATATCGAATGCTTCTGTAACATTTGGCTATTGTGAGTGTAATGAAAACTATACTTTAAACTAATAAAACATATGTGTATATAACAACTGCCACTTTTCATGTTTAGAATGTGTAGCAGGAACATAAGACTAATGTACTTCCTGTAGAACTGGAGCATATATTTCCCCGATTGGTGCATCTAAAGGCCGCTGTGTATGTGGGGCAGGCTAAATGAATGCAGAGGGAGGATGTGACCAAATATGCCATTCAAAATGCAAGGCATGTGGGGGGGATCGTGAAGATTAATGCACAATTTGTAATGAAAATGCTTCTATATGGCCAATTGGCTCCTCTACCGGCGAATGTAGGTGCAATTTTGGCTTTAAATACGATGAAAATTAACTAAAATGTATAGCCTTTGAATGCCACTCAACCTGCTTAACTTGTATTGGAAGTGAAGAGAATTAATGCACTGCATGCTAAAGTAAAGCTGTTATAGAGAACAATGAGCCATTTGGTAAATGTGTATGTGAGGAAGGGTATATAAGAACAGGAAGTCAGTGTGTATTGGATGTATGCAGTTCAGATTGCTTAACTTGTAATGAGGAGGATAACACAATATGTTTGACATGTAGGGCCAATGCAATACTGAGTAACAGAAGGTGTGAGTGTATAGAGGGATATGCTTAAGATCCTGTTAATGGAAACTGTGTATAATGCTTACATTTCTTCTAATAAGGAGAAATAATCGCAGAGTACAGCCAAGGTTATAAGAGTATATTTCTACAGTTTATAAGGGATGTGGACACTAACGCTATTTCTGAGTGCTCTGATGTGTTCTTATAGGAAACTTTAGAAATGCTAGGAAATCAGCCTGAATGCTTCTGGATTTCTAGTAGTAAACTTGAGGTATAATTAGGAGGAAGATCTAGTATAAAGGAAAATCAGTTAAAGTTGAACTCAAGCAGACTAGTAGGACTAGCTAACTTTTGCACTGAATTAGTTGATCTTAATGCTGATTTAAGTTTTCATGGGAATTTCCCCTAGACTAAAGCTGTTATTAATTCTGTAGATTAATTCTTTTAGGGATGCGATTCAGAAGGAATAAACTTGTACGGTAATTTGTCTAAGGGAAAAACTAGTAGATAATTAGAGTATAGATGGGAAATTGAAATGGAAGAAGTAGTTATCCAGAACTTTTAATACAACACTTCATATGATTAAGTCTTTTTATCTAGAGATTTGATTAATTAAACTGGAGTGTTGTAAGTCAAATTATTTGTAAAGAATTTTGCTGGAGAGGAGTCAAGTGATTAGAAATCTATACAAATTTTAGAGTAATAAGGATACAACTTAATGATTGATTAAGGCCAGTACTTAGAAATCTACTCTAATTAGATTATTAGAATTGAGCCATATTATGTTAATAGTTGCTCTGATTTATAGGCTCCTAATTATGTATGGTCACTAATTAATGATAATATTGATAACTAGCAAGATATCTTATTGAGCCAGTTTAATGGTATATTATTGCTAGAAGGGAATCTGCTGTAATTTGACATAGAGTACTTGTTTCAGGTAAATTCTGGATCTAGCCTTGCTTAAATAAAAGTAGTAAAATTGAAATCTTCTTTGTAGTTAGTACTGAACAAAATTAATGGAGATATTAGTATTAATTCAGATTTAATCCTTGATGCAAGTGAATCTTACGACCCCGATAACCAATTCGCTTCATTAATTTTTGAATGAAGTTGTAAAGAAATAAGTGGACTCCCTTGCAGAGACTCAAATGATTTCGTTATGGAATTTAATCAAGTAAGCTAGTTAATAATAGAGAAAGACAAACTTGAGATTGATAAAAAGTATCTTTTCCAAGCTAGAATATTTCATGAATAAAAATCAGCTTAAAGAGAACTCGAACTAATAGCTATATAAACTGCTTCTATATAAGTTATTGATAGAAATCCTGTTAGGTAATTCACCTGCAATAAGCCAATACAATTATAACTTTAAATTGATTCTACTAATTAATCATCATTTCAATGGTTTCTCAGCAAGTAAGTAAGTTAAGCTACTTCTAATACTTAATTTTATATCAGTTTTGATTGTGAATGAGAGTAATAATATGAGCTAACGATTTAAACTACTCCATTATAAGAAGCTAAACTTTCTAATATAATCTAGATTGAAATATATAAATTACCTAGAATAGGATAAGTATCTGTTACTCCGGAATAAGGAACACCTAATTTAACCGAGTTTTTCATTATTTTGAATGATTTTACAACTGATTATTATCCTTTGTACTATTAATACGGAATTGAGAATAATTGGCTAACTGCTCTTACACCTATGAATTGGTGGAGTGCTAAATTGCCTTAGGCAGATAAAATCCTTGTTAGAGTTTGTGATTAAGTGAACTCTTGTGTTATTCAATAAAAAAGCATTAATCTGTCACAAAGCAGGGTATTAGACTAGTTTGATATAGATGTATACAGGAATGAAATAAAGCAGGTATATAAGATTCCTCAGTAAATTTAAATATATCTACTGTAGTATGAAATTGATGCTTCAATTAAGTCAGAAATGTTAACAAATTTAGTATAATATATGGCTACTCTTTCGTAAATAGATACTTTTATTATTGACTTGTTTATAAGTATATTCAGTAATATGTTTGATAATCCTGAAACAGTAAATAAGCAACTGTATAATGATGCAATATAAATACTGAAACAAATTTTAAACGAGAACTCTGATCTACTCAATGACAACTAAATGAACCTTTTAATAAACATAGTATAAAAGTACTTAAACATATACTAAAGCGAGAGTGAATAATTTATCAAACAAATCCTGAAAAATTACTAAGACAAAAAGTATCCTTAGCGACTTCCTTTTAAATTTGATAACTTATAAGTATTTATTTACTCTCACAAAACTTTAGGATTATTTATTAAAGGTTTAGTAGTAATACATTCTAGCTTTAGCTTATCTTTTCCTAATAATATTTAACTAGTAGATGATTATATATACAACCTAAATATAATAGAATACAAAACATTATCAGAAATATCTCCAATAATAGATATTGAAATATACCAATCAGGAAGGTAATAAAACTACAATCTTATTCTAGATTCTCTACAACTAATAGAAGTCACATCATCCCAATAAGCTTTCATTCTCTAACTAGAACAATACAATTAATAAACTGATAATATACTATGTCAATGCTAATTTAATGATATAAACAAAGATTGTAATATAATAACATCCCAACTAAACCTATTACAGTTAAGTTTTGCATCCATATGCAGATTAGAAATTATAGAAGGTAATGGATCAAATACACAGTAAAACAATAATGATTAATTATCATGTGAGCCATGCCTAGCTCCTATTTTTATATTAGCTGGGATATGCGGAGTCAATTTATTACTAGGAATTGGAGGCAGTTTATCGGATTCCTTATACAGAAAAGTTTAACCAATAAGAGATGAATACAGTACGCCTGAAATTGCGACTAGTAATAGAACCTAAAATAAAATCTAAGATGAGACACCTAGGGAGGAGCTTAATGATGAATCTAATATCTACTCTATTCACCCTGAGCTAGCATAGGATCACTAGCATTAAAATGAACCACCAAGAAAAATGTTTTTAAGGAATCATTTATTCATAGGGCTAGGATTTTATAATATAAGAGTTAGAAGACTTGTAAGAGTAATTTTAATTGGATGCTTAGTTGTTATTTAGTTTTGTATAACTGGAATTGTATATGTTATATAAGAAAGCCCGTTTGATGATAGTGAGAGCTATGACACTATAGAGGTTTATGAAGAGTTTGGGCTAGATGACTTTCTGTATGTGTTAATTTCTTCTGCATGTGGATTGGTTTTATCAGGTTTATTATAAACTTTGTATAAAATTTGGGCTGTTGGGGAAGCGATCACTGCTTTAATCTGCTGTGTACTATATATCGTAGGCTTTAGTGTCATAATATACTTCTCTGCCTTTTTCTGCTACAAAATAGGAGCTTTATGGGCAGCAGGCTTTATAATAACATTACTCATAGAGTTTTTAATCAACTAGTCACTAGTATCAAGCATGATAGTGGTATACAAAAAATGTTGCATTAAGAAAATTTAGTTAAATAACTATAGAAAATAAGCTGTATAAAATGGTAAATCCTTGGCTATGTAACCTCCTGTCTAATCCAGAGCTAGCAGAAAATGATGATTCATTATACCATACATTCTCTGGCCTTCATCCTACTAGCCTAACTTCTCAGACAAAAATTTCGCTATTTGTCATCGCCTGATTTAAATAGCATCAAAATGATTAATGAATAAGGAAATAGAGTTATCTAGAACTTATCTTTGAGTTAAAAGTGGAAAGATTTTCTTAAAACTACACTCTTCACTTGATTTTATTTCCAAAAAGGCTTATTCTGTATGAACTCCAGGTAATATTTCTAAATGTAACTTTTATCATAGGTTAGTGCTTCTGTCTCAAAAAATCCTGTAAAATGATTTTAAGAACTACCCTACCAATCCTGGCCTAATGTTATATTAGTTAGGGTACATTGATAGATTTTTTATATGCAAATCGCCAATATTCTCTGGTTAATCAATTATTTGGTAAATTGAGCTCATGTAAATAAGTTTTGGATTTATTATGTTTAGTCCTGTAACACCTAATTATCTTTAAATATGATTAAGTGCTTAATCATCAGTACAAAGAATGAATTTTTAGGGTAACATACATCTAATGTAGTCTTGAAATAATTCGTCTGTTTAGTCTTGCTGTAATTCTACTCCAAATAGATTTTCGTATATTGAAAGGCCTAGTATAAATTCCCCGGAATCTCCACCCGGGCTGCTTAGGGTTTAATCGCTTAATCTTCCATCAATGCAATAGAAAGGAGAATTTTCAGCTTATACATACTTTATTTCACTCTAATCTAGAAAATTGTTTATTTCTTCTCACTCTATGCCTTTTCCTGATTTCTCTTGTGTAATTTTAATTTTTTCAGGCTAACAATCCTTAACGAAATTTTCTTAATCAGGAAATGAACAATCACACTCTGTTAGATACTCTTACTAATCCTGCTTCATAGTTCCATTATAACTTTACTGCTTTTATCCTTTTACTTCAATAATAGTATCCTATTCTAGCACAAATCTTCCCTATATAATAGTAAAAAGCAAAATCATTGTATAAATGTCTGACACGATACTAGTTTTTGATGTTGATGGAACCCTGACTCCTAGTAGGTAATAAATTAGACCTGAGATGCATTAATTCATGTAAAAACTAATACAAACGATTCCAGTAGCTTTTGTAGGAGGATCAGATATGGATAAAATACAATGATAATTAGGATAAGATTTAGTCAATTCAACTGTTTATACATTCTCAGAAAACGGTTGTGTAGCTATCAGCCAAGGAAATATTTTATAAGAAGATAGTATTGCTTAATAATTAGGAGAAGATGTTATAAGAAGATTGATTAACTTTTGTTTAAGATACATAGCTGATTTAGAAATACCAGTTAAAAGAGGAACTTTTATTGAGTATCGTAAAGGAATGATAAACGTTTCTCCTATAGGCCGCAACTGCTCGTAATAAGAAAGAGACTAATTTTTTGAGTTTGACAAATAAAACAATATAAGAGTTGATTTCAGACAAAAGCTATAGGATGAGTTTGGTTAATATGACTTATAGTTTGCCATAGGAGGATAAATCAGTATTGACTGCTTTCCTAAAGGATGGGATAAGACTAAATGCCTGAGCTTCTTATCTCAGTATACCACTATACACTTTTTTGGTGATATGACTCATCAGGGAGGAAACGATCATGAGATATACGAATCAGAAAGAACAATTGGGCACAAGGTGGAGAACTATGAGGATACAATGAAGTAGGTATCAGAGGTGCTCCAATCTTTAGGCTTATCATTAGAATTATAGTTTACATAAAATTATAAACTAAACTAAGTTTTTAGCTCTTGAAATTGTCTCTTGAATCCTAGCAAATCTATCTTCACAACGCTTTAACTCTTATTTCAGTTCTTCTACATACATCTTTCTTTTCTTCATGTCATTATTCAGGGAATCTAAATTAAGAATCTATGTTTCTTGCTTAAACTGTATATATTTATTCCTATTCTTCTTTTTCTTCCTTTTCTCTATATTTGCAGTCAATCTTTAAGAAGCTAGTTCCTTTTTCAACTCATCCCTAGTTTTCCTTAAATCTTCCTTTTAATGCTGGACAAACTGCAACTTTTCCTTTGTATGTGTGAGTATTTGCCCATCCTTTTCAATTTTCTTTTAGTATTTATGAATTTCTTCATTTCTTTCCTCAATTTTCTCATTCATTGTTTGGTTTTCTATCTTTAATTATTCGTAGTCAATGACATGCAAACCTTCAGCCAACTTTTCCTTATCTTTGCTTTGTTATTCAAGCTTAGCCAGTCTACTTTTCAGTGTAATGTTTTCAATTCTAACCTCATGCAATGCTTTGTCCACCTCAGCTTCCTCTCGCTCCCATTTATCAATTAATCTTTGTGGAATAGGCTTAGCAACTCTAGCATACTATGCACCTCTAGCAACTTCTCTTTTAAAATCTCTGAAATATTCTTAGATTTCTCTACATCTTTCCTACTTTTCTAGTATATTATCCTCGTATACCTGCGCCCAACTATCATACTGCTCCTGCACCTCATGCATTTTAAACTATACTTAATGTACATTGGCCAGAGTGTTAAGATATTTATGAAGGTTCGTAGAACCTTCAGTGGTCTTTTCAACCATGCTATCTGTTCTTTACCTCAATAGCACTACTTTTCTTTCTAATCCTGAGTTATCCTACTGCAACTTCTTTTACTCGTCGATTGATTCTTAGATTGCAATCAGTAACTCTTCCTTTATATGCTGTTCTGACTCCCTTTCGTCGTCTTAGTCTGGGTCCTGATCTGATCTAAGTGATTCTTCCTATGAGCTTTACCCTGACAAATCTCCCTATGAGAAATCCTGAGATTGCCCAGGTTCTGGTGAAATATTAGAAGAACTGCTTAATCCGGATCTAAATCCTGATTTCTAAGCTGAGGAAGCCGCACTTTGCGGCTGGTCAAACTCTTAACTTTCCATTCTTCTCTATTTTTCCATTTCCTACAAAATTTTCCTCTACTCCTCCCTTATCTCATCCCTTTTCCTCTGTTCTTCCATTTTCTTCCTTTCAATCTCATCTCTATGGTGTTTTTCCTAATCCAGCAATGCTCTTCTGGACTCCTCATCTTTAGCTTATTCTAGTAAATGTCTAGGGTCAGGATACCGCTCCAATGCGATTCTATTGCCAATTTCTACGTGTTTAGTATTAAACTTTTCATCAGAAGGCTGTCCATAAGCAATATTCTCCGGCTTGTTCCTCATATAAAACTCAATTAACTTCTACGCCCTTCCTTCATCATCACACGGGAATCCTTCGTTATAAGGCAAATTAATTTCAAAATCCCCTGAGTCTAGATTAACATGCATATTAGGTGGCCCTATGATTACTTCTTGTTTCATGGAAATCCTGTCAATGATTGTTACAACATACACTCCTAGATCATTTCTAAGTATTTTACCCTTCGCCGTAATACCACCGTCATCCCCCTCATCAACCTCTGTGCAAACTACAGGCTTATGAGTGAAGACATACACCAGACAAATCCTCATCTCAAACGCAGCCAGTCCTACTCCTACATGATTCACATCCTTATTAAGTATTTCATCCCTGTGCAGCTCTAAAATCAAACCATGTGCATCTTAGAACTACTCTACAAGCATTTTTGGGTCAGTTATATCATCTTCTAGATTCAGTACCACAGTACAATTAACCGGTTCCCCTGAAGTGCCGCAGTTCTTTAAAAATTGAGCCAATTTGTCCTCATCTTCCTCATCGTCCAATACAAACCGCGCGTATTCCTGTGCTGCGATCTGGGCTATGTTATCAGGAAAGACGTCTTGAAGCTGGCCGTGCTCCTCATGACGCGATTTGTTTATATGGGAAAGTAACTCCCTGCGGATCTTACGCCAGGGGTCAAGGGGAGGAAGGTTGGCAAAGGCGGGGATGTCGTCAAAGTTTAGATCATCTGCGTTCATGTCTTGATCGGAAAAATCATCTTCGTCCTCCTCTAGGTATTAGGAGTTTTCTTATTAAGATTAATCGTCTTAGTCAGACATTTTAATTTTGG
>CAKKTI010000167.1:29091-41013 GCA_920105805.1 Condylostoma magnum
ACTTTTATCAAATTCAGTTATTCTCAAACACATTATCCAAAGCTTTTTATGTAGTGAGTATCCAGTAGAACTAAACCAAGACTTGGAAGAAAGACCTAAGAGAAAATAACAGAGTAATTAATATAATTTTACTATAATTTTTAATTTAAACGTTGATGTCTTCTAATGTATTTTCTTCTTATGAACGGGAGCTTGGTTGATTGCTACACTTACCAATCCTTATTTTAATTTTAGTCTTTAAGATTAATATTGCCCGGGATAAGGCTTTCTGTAATGGTAAAGCTTTCGTGTAAGGGTTCTTTCTTAAAGCAGCAGCACATCCGCTAGATAAAATTCATTAGAGATTTATTTATCATTTTTACTATAACGTTTTATATTGAATTTGATGATATAAATTAGATTTAAGAAGTTAGAAATTATTTCAACAATTCTTAGATATACATAAAATGAGCTATCTTATTTGTATGGTAGACTATACGAAATTCAATTATACCAAGAAAAGACTATCAATTTATGCAATAAAAAATTTGACTATTCAAAACCTTGTTCTTACTCACCTCTAAAACACAACTATACATAAAGAAGTTTTAAAATTTGACTTAATTAAATTGGCTAATGTCTTCTCTTATCCGATTGTAATACTCTTAGTTCTCATTGATTCTCTGTGGATAGGGACTTTACTCAAACTCTCTTGCCACCTTTTAGTACTCAATCATGCTATCCTCCATTACCTGCTTTGCACAATAGTTTATAAGTGACTATGGCAGCATATCTAACTTAGGATCATTCCTACATATATAAGTAATTCTAGTACAACTTTCCCCAATCTTCTGAAACAGCAAGCATGCAATCTACATTTCCCCCCTGATTTCTCCCTCTTCAACCCCAGGAATCTCAATGCCTAAGTATCTGTCCCCTAGAGCAGCTCTTTCCATGATCATTGAACAACTGCTGTCAGGTATAGTTAACCCAACAACGGTTGATACAAAGTCTCTTCTGGACAATGGCCAGGGTAGATCAACTTTATACCTTACAACTCTTCTATATAAACTTGGGGCTCCAATTTATCCACTATAGCTCATACTGGGAACCCAGGATTAGATCAAATCTGGTTCTGAGAATAGGGCCAATGCTTTGAATAAAGGCTCATTTACAACTTATTCTGCCTTAACGTAAAAGTCCGTTCCTGTACCTTTGTGGGAAATACGGATTCCGTTGTTGTCTGTATGAAGATTCCAGTCTTAGGTATCATTTATTAATTATTGGCAGAGTTACTCGGATTCTATGTCTTATTTCAGTCTTTATATCTCTTCACAGTTGGATAAAATTTCTTAGGACCCAGGAATAGCCTCTATTTCTTCAAGCAAGTCAAAACAGTCGTAAAATTTGTCTTAGTAGAAAAGCTCCTTGAATTAGTTAATCTTTTACTCTAATTAAGACATTTTTATTATAACGGATATAAAGTGAAAGTATGTGGTGATTTGTAAATATTAGAAAATGAAATTGCTGATAGGCATAATGAGAAGAGCTTAATAGGCATTTATCTCATTTTTATACCAATTATAAAAGAATCAAGTTGTGTTTAAAACATATATTATCATAGTTACTTTCTATTTTTATATTGGTCTTTTCAAAATATTTTTATGGTATACTAAATCTTTTATAGTAATACAGTACTTAGATGAGTTAGACTTCTAGATAATAAATGGAGTTTATATAGATTCTAATTAGACAAATTTTAATATCTGATTAATACTCCTTTATGTTCCATCTCACAGAGGTTTCCCAAGCTTGCAATAATAAAGAAGTGGATGCTTTAAATAGCTATCCATTTAGCATATAAACAATCATATTGATAACAGACACTACTTTTATTCTAATTAATTACTATGAAAGATTTGCTACTAGACTTGCAATGTAGTTATTTTTTTCCTGGATTTGAGTTTCATAATCTTATATTTGATCTTTTAAATTGTCGAAATCATTCAATTATTCTTTTAGGGACATTATTTTATCATTAAGCCTAGCAATAAGTTGTTGAGCTGCTTTTAATTATGATAATTAATCAGAATCCTCTGAATTTATCTCTTCTGGTGATTCTAATTTTTCACTCAAACCAGAGATACCTTTTTCTTATAAAATTTGCTACTGACTATCCAACTATTCTTAAAAACTAGCTAATTAACTCTAAAGTAATCTATTCTTTTATTTTTCTTTCTTTCACTTACTATCAGATTTGATAAATTTATACTTATACTCCTTTAGCTCGCTTATTAATGAATCATTTAAGTCAGTGCTTTGTAAGCTATTCTATAGTTAATTTTCATGTTATAGTTTTTACTCCTTTATTTCTTACTTCAATGTTTATAACTCTGATTATTTTTCATGTAATTATCTTTTACAGCTCTGTATTTCCTATTGGTAGTCTAATATATCATCATTATATTTATTTACAGTCTCCTCCATTACTTTTAGCTTTTCAGATTGGTTTTCAATTATACCTGAATGCATTAGCTTCATTTTCTTCTGTACTAGGAATTTAGCACTATATTAAGCAATCTATTAATTAGATATCTACACTTAATTTTTAAGATCTTCCATGGCTCTTTACATCTCAGCATTCAAATCATTTATATCATTTTGCAGCTTTTCGGTTTAAACATCTTTTTGAGCTAATTCTCTCTTCAATGTGCTGATTTACTTAATGTTTTATTTTAAAATCGTGTCTTAAAGCTTAACAATACTTTGTACTATTCCTTACTTCTAATCAATTTGTTACAACTTATCAATACATACGAAACTTTCAGATATTTAGTATTATTGATAGTTTCTCTTAATTTGATTGAATTGTTTTTAGCTGTCTTGATTTTAAAAGTTGATTATTCCCATTGTACTTCTTAGAATTTATTTTATTGTATCGTCTTATAAGTCCTCTGTGTTATTGATATTGTTATTCAACTTGTCTGTTTAATTTTGTATGTTCTATATTAGTTATGATAGCAAATCAAATTATTTATCGAAATGACTTAAAAAGTAAACGAAATCTTGAATTATTTCATCGGGTGAGTCAGCATATGGTTGCTTGATACTCATCTATTATAGCTTTTGTAAGTCACTATTAATTCCAAATGACCTATGAATTTTGTTTAAGCTTTACTATAGCAATGAGAGTTTATTACTAAGATTTTACTGAATTGATTAAGATTCTAGTATCATTTGTGTATTCTCTGTTAAATCTGATCGATTTATGCTTTGCTGTTGTTGATCTAATAAAGATGTGAGGCTTTATGCTTCCAGTTATATTTCATTAGGATTCTTTTCATATTTATCTAGTAATTGCTTATAAGCTTAAATTTCAATTGGTACACTAAATTAGGTTATTTAGCTAGAAAAGCTTTAAATATTGATATCGTCTTATTTCTAAATAGTTAATTTGTTCTACTATCTTTATTACTAAATTAAATACTCTATTGAATTTTACAGGAATATATCCTTATCTATTTGGCTTTGTTCAGTATAACTAATTCGTGGCTCAAAGCTCTAATGTTCCTAAGAAGCTCTAAATTCTGCATTCTAGCTTTACAGGTTATGATACAATGTCATAAAACTTTTAGCTATACAATGTAAATGTTTTGGCAAATTAATCAAACAGATTTTACTTTAGGACATCTTTTCAACTTAGTTTGCCATTGATTATAGCTTTTATTGTAGTTCTGTTTGATACTGATAATCACTTTTTTGGATTGAAATAGTCTATTATATATGTAAAAGCTGATTTTATATAACCTATGATATTTCTTCCATATATTTCTAATTATCAGCTGCTATACCATCAAATATTTTCATCATCTTTTGCCGTTGAATAAGTAATGTTTTTGTTAGGTCTATAAATTACTCGTAGCAGTATTGCTTTACTATTCTATCAGCCTCATCTTGTATTTTATAAATTTCTAGAACCTTCATGCTGCTCTCATATTAGCTTGATATTAAGGAGCGTAGAGGCTTAAATATCTCTTTAAAATCTTGCTGAAATAATATACAGATTTCATTGCATTAGTCGATGCTTTAATTTTGCTTGCTTGGATCATTTTTGGGTAAAATCTCAAGAACTTTTTATATTAATTTCTATTAAGATGAGATATCTTTGAATAGATATAATAAGTTTATATCGTTAGCTCCTTTGTATTGAGGCATTTTTATGGGAGAGGAGCTAACTAGGTATCTAATAGTGTAAACTGTATCTTACATTTTCTTGAGCTTTTGGTAAATTTTATCAGCGTCCATGCTTATAAGAACTTTTGTGGGACTGATTTAAACCTGCTCATGTGTTGAGTCGGGAGTTGTGTCTAAAGAAGGCTCATTTATATCGTTTTTAAATTATTAAAAACTATCTGAAGAGCTATGTGTTTACCCCATTTACCCTTATTTTATATTGTGAATAGTTGAAAGGTTATTTAATTTATGTGATGATTGATGTATTTAACTTAAACTAGTTACATTAGAATAAGTCTCTGCACTGTTCTATTTAATAATTACAGGAAAATTAATTGATTATCTTTCTATATTCTTACAAAATTTCCCGCTAAATTATAAAAAATTGTATCAAGCTTAAAATAATTACTTACAGATTAGTTATAATGGAAGTGGCTCTGAAAGACTATATAATAAAACGAATGCATATCTTTCTAAGTGCTAGCAGAAAATTATCAGCACTATTCTTAATCATAATTAAGATTGCATTTAAGTTTAAAAGGAAATAAGTTAAAATTGACATATTTTCAGTGAAATAAAAGTATATATAAGTTTGATAAATCCTACTGTAGAATACTTTTCACACCTTTCATTTTTTAAACCTAGCAAAGTATATAATATGGAGATAAGGCAGATGCTATTCAAATTAAGCTTTATCGCTGATTTAATGCTTTATTAGGAATAAAACTTGGATCGTAATATAAAACAAAAGCTTGATTTACTATGATAGATCATAGTCTGAATATAGTTGATAATGATGTTGTATAAGATAAGTGAATATATAAATAAGTCTCATACTAGCTTATAAAATCAATTACATATAAAATGGCAGTATGCTAAGGGCTTTTGAGCATCATGTTTTCCATATAATCGTTATTTCTATACTTTAAGCTATAAAATATAATAGTGGATTGTATTAATAATAAATATGAAATAGGGTAACCCTTACCAACTTCTACAACACTTTGGGGAATTTAAGGACAATAGTAATAAAGTTATCTCAAATCAACAAATTGAATCTGAAGTGTGTTACAAGTTAAACGATTAAGTTACGTAAAAGCTTTGATTAGAAGGACATATTTTACTAGGTAATATCTACAAATAAGTGAATTTTAAATTAGATGATAGCCAAGAAAAGAAGCTAAATCAGGACATGAATGTAGTCAATTGCAATATAGATATAGGATGTTTTACTTTTGATACTAACCATAAAAACATTATTTATAAATTTGAACTAATAATTTTTGATGAGCTTGCTTAATACATCATAGAGGAATACTTGAGATTTATAAATCAAAGATATGTCATTTGGCGATTTGCCTTAGATGAAATGAATAAATTTTGAAATAAAATCATTCATCCTGAGATTAATTCTTTGATTAGTAATATAATGCAGGAAAGTAACAAAATATACTTAAAAGACTTAATCAGGAATCAGGCTTGTCTTTAAGAAGAAGAATACTAGAGAATAGAGATTTAAGTGTAGTCTTTATAAGACTTAGAAAATAAATTAGCCAAATGAATCGAGAAAAATTCCGAAAATGGTGAGCATCTAACTGTAAGCAGTATAAGAACATATGTAAAATTTACTTTTAGCATTTAAACTTCCAAAAGAGCATTAAAAAGTAAAAATCTATTCAAAAAACTATCAAGGAAATTAGTTGATTCAATGTGCTCTCAAGTAAGCTTCATTATCGATAATCAAGAATAAGAATATTGCCCGCCTTTAAAAACATCAGGATAAAATGAAATATTTAAAGATTACAATAGATTTTTAAAATCCTAAATGAGGGTAAACTTTAACGGTAAGTAAATCCAAAATATACAATGCTTGGCCAGATATAAGTATAGAGCAAGCAAGAGACCAAAAACGCATAAACAGGGAAAATATACAGGTGCTTAAATTGCCCAATAATTTTTCAGTTGTATAAAAAATAAATAAATTTTTCCATCCATGAAAGTAAAGAAATTTATAAATTCTAAATAAAGCTAAGTAAAATTAGAAAAACTAGTTTAATTTTACTATAAACTATTAGAATTTAACATTGATATAACTGAAGTACCTTTATAGGATATATTCTGAATAAAATATCCAATTAATAGCACAGAAACGTATACAGGATTTGCAGTAAAGGAATACCCAGCAGCATATTAGTAAATTTGCAAGTAATACAATGAATAAGATCGCTAACTAATTGTTAACTAATGCTTACTTTAGTTACTAATAAATCAATAGAGAAATAAAGTGAAAGAATACTGAAGATTAGATAATTTGAACATTGAAAACAGAATTCAGTAATCTTAACCATGAAAAGGAGGTTTTGGATACGTATATCTGTACTTGATTTAGAATATAAAGTATATAATGAAGGAAATTGATACCAAAGCGAAAGATTAGGAGAAAAATCAGTTGAAATTTGACTAAGAATTATGAATAATGTCTTAATTAAATCACCCCAATATAGTGAAGCTAATAGGATATACCAAAATAGGGAATTATAAGTATATTGTAATGGAATATTGCTCTAATGGTTAATTAAAAAACCTTTAAAGTTGAAATATGACGGAAAAATTATAATTATGCTACGATATTGCCTCAGCAGTTGAATACCTCCATCTATTAAACATTTGCCACTTAGATATTAAACCTGGGAATATACTACTAGACGATAACTATTAACCAAAGCTCTGTGATTTTGGGCTAAGTATGCATTTAGACTTCTAATCTGACTTTTCTAATGGGTTTACTAAAAGATATGCATCGCCCTAATAGTTAAAAGGGGATACCCCAAGTAAATCTGATGATATATGGTCCTTAGGAGTTACTTTCTATTAGATATTAACAGGAAAACAACCTTATTACCAATAGGAAGTAAATAACTTTGATCCACTATAAATTAGGACTTAACTATGTAATGGTGAGCTTTCTTTAAAATATGAAAAGGACTTTAAGCAGTAATATAACTATGTAATTAGATTGATTTCTGAGTGTACATGCTTGGATTAATTTGAAAGACTGACAGCATGTGAAATAAAAGTTCAAATAAGTCAATTCATTCAGAAGGAGTTGAAAGTTACTTAGTAATTATTTTCTGAATAGTATATTAAAGCCTCTTTCTTGCATAGTTTAGAGATTTCATATTAAATGTTATTTGATACTTCATAGATTATCATCCGATAATCTTTTATTTAACTTACAATAATAATAAATGGAGCAATATTAGCAATTTAGTGAAGAAATGACAAGTGATAAACGTATTAATCTTTAGCCTTACAGCTATGATTTTACATCAGACTTAGCATCAGAGTAATCAAGTATCTAAGTAAACATTAAAGTGACAGATTCTGATATAAGAACCGCTACTACTTATCTACGGGAATCTGTAATGAATCTTAAAGAACGTTTATTTCAAGAAGAACTAGAATCAGGTAAACGAATAAGATTGATTTTCCAAGGGAAAATACTAAACGATGCTTCTTTGCTAGAGGAGTTTAAGCTCTTTGACAATTGCTACATTCATTGTCTTATAACAGATTTGCGGTAGGAGGACGTACCCTAGTAGCTTTCTTAAGAAAAGGGGTTCTAAAGACTATAAGATAATGGATTCACAGAATCAGATGTAAATTTTCTTAGATTTCATTTTCATGCAATGTGTGCTTATTCGTAGGTTGAAAATTTTGAGGAAGAAGACAAAGTGGAATTAGAGGAAAAGTGATTTGAAGGGAAACTTCCAGTAATCAATGCGTCTTTAGAGGAAAGAAATCAAATAAGACTCTAAGACTTAGATTCATCAGGAGATGGATTTGATCTTTTCTGAGGAATTTTATGCGGAATTGTTATTGGATTACTTGGGTTTTTATGTGTAATATTTAAACAGCTAAAATATTGTTCATTGTCGTCAAAATAAAGAATGGGGATACGGCTCGGAATGGTCTTTTCAGTACTGTTAGCAGTATGTGTATGTTTAGTTTTAATATAATTGAATTAGTTGTGTTCTTTGCTATATTGTTATTATACCTTTTAAAGAAAAATGGGAAGATAATAAGCTATAAAAGAACTAGAACGGCATTGAACCTAAAAGTTTGGCAATTCTCCAGAGGTTAAAAAGCTTATTTAATCTTAAATGCTGAAATTAAAACAATCAAGGAAGCTGTCAGTGTAGAAAATAGATCTCTGTGAATTATAACTAAAGCAAGTAATACCAAGAACCTTATCATTATCTCCAAGAAATAGAAACATTTTTAAGCCGGATAATAATACCAATATAGATGATATTATCACTAGAGTCCAAAAGATTCCTAAAGCCTATTCGAATACCTTTAGAAATAATTTTTAGATTGGAACATATGGATAAAGCTTTGAGCAGTTTCCAAGTCAAAGGAAAAGGTTTTTAAAGAAATTGCAGGATCCATGGTAAGAAGTAATAAAAAAGGATGCTTAGGACTATGAGCTAGATTAACTGAAATAATCAGTTTAGAGAAAGGTTGATTAAGAAAAGTATAAAGCTGAGCTAATGAAGTAAATTAATAAGAAAAATTCTAGAAAAAGAATCAGTCTTAAGTAAAAGGAAGAAGATTACAAAAATATACAAAGAAATTTAGAAAGTTTAAACCAGGAGTAATTAAGCTAAATTAAGGAAAATGAGAGTAAAAGAGAGTAGGAAAGATTAAAATGGATTTTATATAGAGAGTAAAAGGAAAAGGACAAATAATAAGCTGTATAAAGGAGAATTTTAAAGAATTAGTAATTACAAGAGAAGTTTAAGGAAGATGAAAGGTAAGAAATGGAGAAAAGATAGTTACAAAGGAACAAATAAATTCAAAATATGCAGGAAAATAGATAACTTATATAGTAAGTGCAAAGTAATAAATATAATCAAAGCATAAGCTCTAGAAACGAAGAAATTAATATAATGAAATATTAGTAAAATGCAATGAAGCAATAAGATTTAGAGAGATTTAATGTAATAGCAAAGGGATTACAATTTGATAAGTAGGAAGATAAAATTCCTAGTCAAAGTCTTAATCTTAAAAATGCTTCGAGGTTGAAATAAAATCAACTCGATTCTGCATTGCAGAATTTGAAAAAACGTTATTATAGAGATTAATTAGCAAAATAAATTAAGCAAAATAAAGAAATTGAAGCATAGAGTTTATAGCTGTCCCCAAAGGAAAAAGGTTATCATAAAAGTTTGTTTAGTTAGGAAATTTCAGTATTTTATTAAGTGATTTCTGCCTTAGTGAAACTTACAATACATATCTTAGAAGTATACAGAAATAATTACTATTACGAACATCATTCAAAAGTAAATACCAGTTTTATTATAAATTCAATTATTCACCTACTTTCGTTTTTCTTTGATCCGAATAACTTTACTAAGCCGAATCCAATAAGCCCTAATACAGCTACACCTGCTGCAATTACTGAAATATCTTCGATTGTTTCCGTACTTATCGGAAAAGAGCTTTCTTCCTCTTCTTCTTTTGTCTCTTCAAATTTAAATTCCTTTCTTTCCTCTTAATGTAGAACCATCTTGTAAAATAATTTATTAGTTAAATTTAATATATTATCAGAAACTGCGTTAAAGCAAGATGCTTTACTAGGAAAAGTAATAAAAAACAATACACTTTCCAATATAATCAGTTTCTACTATAAAACAATTGCTTATGTACAGACAACTCCAATAACTAAATCCTTGATAAGCATTCTACCGTTTTCCAATTCTTCCATTTTTTCAAATGCAATAGCGTCAAATCCCGGACGGCTAATACACTTAAACCGTCTATACTCTGATTCGAGAAGGCAGACTTGAGGAAGTAATCAATATACTGAACAAACAACTCTAAATGTCTCCTCGCTCCCGCGGTGCCCTTTCCCTGCTAGGCTACTGTTACTACAATCTATAAGACTACCGCATGGGAGCTACAATGTACGAGAACTTATCAAAATACTACCCAGAAGTAGAGGACTATCGACTATTCTATGCATAATGCTTATATAAAGGAGGAATGCATGATGAGGTGTTAAAAGCAACCTAAGGTCTTTAAAATCCGGAAAATAAGTAAAAATCTGTTTTAATACAAGCTGCTGCTAAGTATGAATAGGAGGATATGGGTCATGCTAAGATCATTCTTGGAGAATCTTATTAACAAGACCCAGAAGCTACGATAATAGAAGGTGCTATTTTATACAAGGAGCAGAAATTTGAGGAAGCTAGAGTTAAATTTCAAGAAGCCCTAAACCAAATAGGCTATTAGTGTGATTTAGCATACAACGTAGCCTTATGCCACTATAAACTTGACTAATACGCCCAATGCTTGAAAATAATAGCAGATATAATAGAAAAGGGAGTAAGAGAGCACCCTGAGTTAGGAGTAGGAAGCAATTCCGAAGGAATTGAAGTAAAAAGTGTGGGGAATACTTAAATTCTGAAGGAAACAGCACTAATAGAAGCTTTTAACTTAAAGGCTGCTATAGAGTACGTTACTAAGAACTACCCAGCGGCAAAGGAAGCATTGATAGACATGCCTCCAAGGGATGAGGAGGAGTTGGATCCGGTGAGTTTGCATAACGCAGCTTTGATGAATATGGACGAAGATCCCACTGGAGGATTTAAAAAATTCAATTTTCTACTAGCCAATCCTCCATTCCCTGAAGAAACCTTTGCCAATTTACTCATTTAGTACTGTAAGTACAATTATTACGACTAAGCTGCGGATGTTTTGGCAAATAACGCCGCATTAACCTATAAGTGCCTTAAAGCTGAAGATTTTGACTATTTAGACTCGCTTATTATGTGCCAAACTTCCCCTGATGAAGCATATAATAAATTTGATGCTTTGGCTAATTAGCATATTGACACTTTGAGGAAATTGACTAAGTAGATTTAGGACGCCAGGATGCAGAAGGACAATGATGAGATTAGAAGGGCTTTGAGGGATTACGACGATTGCCTTGAAAAATACGTTCCTGTGTTGATGGCCCAGGCTAAAATATACTGGGATATGGAAAATTACCCAATGGTGGAAAAATTGTTTAGACAATCTGCCGAGTTTTGCTCAGAACATGAGACTTGGTAATTAAATGTAGCACATGTGTTCTTTATGCAAGAAAGCAGATATGAGGAGTCAATAAGGTACTATGAGCCAGTAGTAAGTAGGTATGATGATAATATACTAGACCTAACAGCAATAGTGCTTGCCAATTTGTGTGTTTCTTATATAATGAACAGTTAGAATGAGGAGGCTGAGGAGTTAATGAAGAAAATTGAAAGAGAGGAGGAAAGAATTGCTTATCAGGACCCTGAGAAGTAATTGTTCCACCTTTGTATAGTGAATTTAGTTATTGGGACACTTTATTGCTCTAAGAGTAACTTTGAGTTTGGGGTTAGCAGAATCATCAGGAGTTTAGAGCCTTATAACAGAAAGCTTGGGACGGATACTTGGTATTACGCTAAGCGATGCTTTTTGAGTCTAATGGAAGCGCTGGCTAAGCATATGATTGTTCTGCCAGATTCCTCTATAGCTGAAATTTTACTGTTTTTAGATGCTGCTGAAGTATACGGATCGGATATACCAACTGAGATTAATCCATTAGATCCGGAAAATGTAAGGAAAACTGTGGCTTTTGAGGCAAGAGTCTTTAAAAAGATGTTTTTGAAGTTAAGAGAG
>CAKKTI010000168.1:0-35218 GCA_920105805.1 Condylostoma magnum
CTATTAAGAATCTTTTGATCTCTTTTCCTCTGATCTTTCATTTTACTCCCTTTCACTTTATTTTTTAAACTCCTTTTCTCTTATCCTCTTCAATTTTTGCTTTAGAATTCTTTTCCTCGGCTCTAACTACTACTTGATTCTATAATACTCAATATTCTTATTACTCTCCTCAATCATTCAAGCGTACTTTTTAATCGTATTAAATCTACTCTTTACCATTTTCCCCCTGTCTACATTAACGTCTCTTAAATCCATACTGCAATTTTACAGCTCATCAACCTCCTAGCACAGCTAATCTATTACACTTCTCTTATTAAACTCCTTACCATTTAAACTAACCGATTAGTTTAAACCTTTGCCAACAGATTAGCTTAACCCTTTACTATTAGACTAGCCATTATAGTCTTCATGGTTTAGATCAACAATAGGTTTTAATCTATTAATTTCATTAATCAGTGCTTTTCCCTGCAATGATTAAAACTACTTCTAGCCATACTTATTCCTAAAGATATTCTGGCTTTTTTATCCCAAGTACTTATTAAATCTTTACTCTTCTTCTCTATTCAACGGCAACTTAAAAGGAAAGCTCACTTAAGACTGGCTTAAGTCACTGTTTTTATTCGTGTTTTCTGATAGTTTTAGACTAGAAAGATTTTAAGCGTCATTTTCCGGGGGAACAAATCATTTGTGACTGTCGAATAAGGAGGGTCTTTTACGTTTGCTGTATTAGTACTGGCTGCGATTATTAGGATTGTTTCAGCCAGTCAGTTTTCTTACAGCTCTTTGGTATATTGGAAGTTATTATTATGTCAGATCTGATGATAGCTCTATTTTGTACTTCTATCTGATGAATTGATTACGTTGTATTAGTTGTACACTTAAAGAGTCTAGAATTTAGGGTTTAATTGGATTCCTCTGAATTCGTTGTACATAAGGCAAAGCTGCTTCAATTAGCACTCTGTTTACCTTTTGTCTTAAGTCTTAAGTGTTATTATTTTTCTATTAGTTTTCCATTTTAGTGCATTTATATGAAAAGTGGCTTAAATAATATATATTAAATGTATTTATAATCTATTAATATTACTCTGTTGCTCTCTGATAAAAGTAGATGAGATATCTTGTCTAAAATTATCAAGATTATGGAAATAGGATTAAAGTTATTCAGGTATTTTAGAATAATCAATTGTCTTAAATTCCTGTTGAAACAGTCTTCCAGCTACTATGAATTGATTACCTTTATTCGTAATATGCAAAATCTTATTAACCATGTCTTCATAATTCTCATAGTATTTGGTGTCAATTAGCCTCACAAATGTGTCGTATCCAATTATAAAGAAAGAATTAGTAATAAATTCAGCTTTTTGGACATAAAGCTCCTATTAAGTAATCAAAGTAAGTTTGTTGTATTGATTAAACTACTAAACTCTCCTCTGCATCTCCTCAGTGCTAGCTTTTCCTTTATCAGCGTTATTACAGGATATTTCAAAAACTTAGCTCTAAATATCGAATTATTCACTGAATTACTACATAACTGTATCCATTAGGCTTAAATGCCCTTGATGTAAAGGATTAAATGACCCTGATAATATAAACGCTTTATCTATGTTTATATCAACTATTGCATTGTTTTACCAGCAAAGTAGATTATAGTGCTTTTCCTAATAAAACCCTTCTCACGGTGTCGTTTAACTCTCCAATCCTTACACAATCTGCAAAATTGACTCCCCTGTTATATATCTAGGGACTTTACCGCTCCAGAACATATCATGACTCTATATCTATAGTTAATCATTTTCTACACCACAGAACAGAAAAGGAGATGTTCAAATTTCCCTAATCTACTAGTTTTATATACTTTAATTATACATTTAATTTCTAACAATTCCTATACTTCCCTGTATATGTTAGTGGACTCCTTACAATGCATTGCGACCAGTTCAAATAATACGATAATTAGCAAACATTTTTTATTAAGATTGGGAAGGGGGCTCAACTTGCTCTACAGGGTCTTGAGGGGCTTCTTCCTATTGACACTCATTGCGCCAGACTTAAAGAACTGAAAGTACATCGTCTCCTAGCTCTGACCTATTATCAGCGTTTAGTACTTTGTCTAGGAAATCTGGGAGGCTTTCTTATTACTCCATTATGGTTTGAATTTAATTATATACAGGAAATAGAGAGGAATAAATGTTAATAAAATGCTGTGGTATATACAGCCTTAGTTAGTACATGTATTTCTAATAAAATTTATAAATTCTAACCTTTTGCCTCTTCGTCCTTCGTAAGTGGCTGAACTACAATAATTCTGAAATTAGCCCCAGGCACTACTAAAATTTCATTATTTCTCATGGTAAATTTCAAAAATGTCATAGTATTAGAGGGATCTACATCTCTTACTACATTTTAGGCTTTATCAATTAAAACGTTTACATATTGGATCAAATCTTGCTCTTCTTTCTTAGTACTTAAAGTGCTTCTGACCCTATTTCCATCATTTCCCAAAATCAATAAAGCTCTCACTCTCCCTCTCATACGTCCAATTGCTTCTTCAATCTCTGCCATTTTATATAACTGATTACATTAATAAGACTATAAACAGATTAAACATAGTTGTATGCACATTTTACTGTCTGAATCTTGTACACTTTACTTAGTTTCATTTTACATTACAACTTAAATTTTTTAACATATTTAATGACAGAAGCTCAAAATTTCCTCTCTGGTCTAATATCAAGACTAGACAACCTAGAAAACAAGTACACTGCTTTTGTTAGTAATGTACCAGATTTCCAGTAAAAGTCCCATTCACTTATTGAATAAATTTACTAACTAGTAGAATGCCAAATTGTTAAAACATAAGCCTAAATACTGAACTTACACCAAAACAAATTTATAGATTTCAACGCTGAAACCATAAAAGCCTTCAACGAGCTTAAATTAGACATTAAAGCACAATTAGAGAATAATGAAGCCAACTTTTTTAATTCTTAAAAGCTGTTAGAGAACTTTTAAGCTGAATAGTCAAATTTAAGGACTGAGATATACCAAAATACCCCAGAAAAGTAATACCCGTTATAGCAAAACAACTCAAGAATGCGACACAGTGCTTCAACTGTTATGAAAAAACCGATGAACAGAGATTTCAGTCCAGTTCGTTGTTAAAGATCAAGGAGTCCTAACCCAAGCCAAGGCTCGTAGAATAGACGGAACAATACTCCTAATTCAACTTAAAAGAGGGGAAAGGAGAGCGAGATGTACTACGAGAAAAACGAGCTGTAAATAAGGCAAAAGTTGCTACAGACGAGAATATCCTCACTTGCCAGAATCTCACAGCAATTCATGAACTCCTTTATAAGATTCGTTAAGTCCAGAGGCGTTGAAAGACGTAATATGCAGGAAGAATGTGAGAAAGATAAGAGAAGGCTGCAGTTCATACTAAAAGAAATTAAAGACAGTAAAATCTGTGTTAAAGTTGAAAATGACTTGGACAAGGATATTTAGATTAAGGAGCTAATGGATTAAGTGGCCTAGCTTTAAAACAACAGCTAACCAATACAATAAGACTTAGGTTGTAGTACAGCTGGGCAGGAGTTTGGCTAAATCAAACAGTAAATAGAGTTAACTGAGAAATTTTACACTTAGAAGCTGTAAGAAGTGCAGTATAAAGTTGCAGAGTTTAACTAAAAAGTAGTTGAAATAGAGGCTAAAGTGTGCAATGGACTTTAATAGTATCTTTAGTATGTTTTGAAGGTAGAGAAAAATTTGTAATTAGAAGGAGCAAGTGGAAGCTCTACTTTAAGGGCTGCGGAGGATTCTATTTCTTAGCTAACTGAAGTTATCAATGCCTCGGAGACTCAGTGTGCAAAGCTTAAGAATAAGATTAAGTAGAAGCAGGAAATTATAGAGGAGCTTCAGCTTAAAAATGCGTAGTTATAGGGAGAAATTGAGTATTACTAAAAGATTGAAGGGGAGTTTAAGGAGGTGCAGGAATATAGCAAAAAGATATTAGACTGTGTAAAGCAAAAGGACTAGTAAATATCCTAACTACAGAAGAAATAAGCTATACTAAAGAAATAATGCAAAAGGCCGGATAATGTAAGTGAGTTGTGTGATGAGATAATCAAGGCATAGGAGAGTTTAAGCTAACTTGAATAGGAGTATAATTAGAATAGGTAGTATATAGACTAGTGTGATTATGAGAATTAGGAGTTAAAGTTGTAGAATAAGGAATTAAATGAAAGATTAGGGAGTGTAAGTAAATAAGAGTTTTGCTTGGATGTGTACAAATCAACTTATATTGAAATACAAAGTAAAATCTAGTCTAGACAGCATAGCAGAGTGCAGAGTTGAAATGACATATACGCTTGTTTATAGGATGAGAAGTTTAAAAACAATGATCTCTAAGAGAAATTAACTTCTTTACAATCAGAATACGCTGAAATATACAGAGAAAAAAGCAAAATAAGTTAATTCACTGAAAGTTTAATAAAAGATTATGATACACAAAAGGCCAACTTATAGTAAAAATGCGAATAATTACGGAAAAAGAATCAACAACTGAAGAAAACTGGAAAGCCGAAGTTTAAGCAAGTTAAAACCTCAAAATAATTCAATTTGTAAAGAATTAAAGAAATACTGGGCTAGTATTACAAAAATGACATAATTACCTCTATAGAAGCAATAGTAGACAAGCTGAAATTCAAAAAACTTACAATACAAACAGAGCCTAATCCGGCATAAGACGACTCTTTTGAGAACTAAATAAACGGTTATTAGTCCTTTTAAGTCTAGTCTCTAGTAGAAGAAAATAAGGTACTGTAAAATCAAATCATTATACTAAAAGATGAATTACTACAAGCATACAGAAGAGGGGACAATTCATATGATATAAGTAAAATTAAACTGAAAGTACTGAACCTGGTAGATGTTATTCCTAGTCGTGGTCACACATACGAACAAGCAATAGAAGACCTTTTATATAGCGTTATAGAGGACAAGGGAGAAATAGCTAGAATCATGTCTAAAAGAAATGTAAATAGGAAGTAATAATCCTTAATTTAATACAAAATCTATATAATCACTAATCACTCACTTCCCGCTATATCTTTCTGTTTTATAGGCAACAAAGGCATAGGCCAGCTCATATTAGAGTAATCTACTTGAAATATCTCAGGAAGATTCCTGTATATTTCATCAACTTCACTTAGCTTTACTTTTCTTCTTAACTGTATACTCAATGCTCTTTGCTGTATCAATGCAAAAGGAACAGCATCCATTCCGTATATATCCAACTCTATTGCATCTCTACCCGCCTTGGCATTAGGGACTCTGTTATTCTATTCTTTGTGTACTTATAAAAGATGAGTTGCCATACTCACAGCCGTGCCAAACTTTTTATGGCAGGTTCTGCAGCTGAAGTGGCGGGCTTTCTAATGTTTGTGCAGGATAAACTCATCGTTGAATTCTCTGTCGCAGTAGTAACAAAAGGGGCGTAAGTATCGAATCTTTTAGTGACTTTTTCTTCCCATTTATTATTATACGTGTATATAAGATTAGTTTGGTATTAAAGAGTGTAATGTTGCCGGTTGAATACTAATAAAAAGATGAATAAAAGAATTGTGTTTCTAGTTATTGTAGTGTTGCTTGTAGTTAGTGTGGAATCAAGAGCAGGTGGAGGTGGTAGAAGTGGGGGTGGTAGAAGTGGAGGTAGTAGAAGTAGTAGCAGTTATGGTAGGAGGAGTCACTCCACCTCTCAGCCGATTGATTGTGATTGGAATTGTTTTATGACTATTATCACTTATATATTATGTGGAATTCCAGTCCTAATTGCAATAGGAAGCGTAATATATTACGGTTGTTTAAGAGATTGGAATGCTAATTTTAAGGATAATAGTCATTTGGATAATTAAGCTAGACAGGCTATGCAATAACTTGCTAAAAGTGATCCAATTTGGGACTATAACGGTATTGTAAGCTTTGTTTAAGAGTTCTTTTTATAGATACAAGAAGCTTGAATGGAAAAGAATTATAATATTCTAACGTAAAAATTAGCTTATAATTTATATCTAGATTGATATAGACAGCTGCGTCACATGGAAGTCTGGTAGCGTAAGAACATCATGTCGAATATTGATATAAAAAAGCTATAAATCGTGAAATTAAACAGTGGGGAAGACGGAAACCCTAGAAGCTTCACTGCTTTGATTTTCGCATATGCAGTTGATAAGGAAGTTACGATAGACACCAACAGAGTTCTAAAAGACTAAACAGGACATTTCACTGAGGCTTGGACTTTCCAATGAATGGAGGACTCGTGAAAGCTATACTCCGTCCAGCAACCCTCTAGCAACTTCTACGCTTCATTAACAGATATACCTAATACTACAAAGAATGATTAGTAACATTATTGAATTTAATAATTAACTAAATTAAACTATCAAACCCTCCCTGTCCCTGCTGATTTCCACCGAATACAGCATTAAAATTCTATTAAGGCATCTGTGGTTGCTAATTTCCTCCAAACATAGCATTAAATCCCTACTAAGGCTATTATTCTCCCTACATTCCAGTACCAAACCCTTATTAACTCCAAAACTGCTCCTACTGCGGCACTTGAATCTACTAGCTCCCCTATTGCACAGGTCCATCCCCCAATAAATCAATTTCAGTACTTTAAAACTACTACACCCCATACAACTCATTCACCCTCCCCCCGTTCCTAAACTACTCATAATTAGCCAATGTAGAAGTCAAGTCATCCTTCAACCCAATGCTCATATTCAGCAACTCCTCCTCATTCAAATTCGGAATCAATTTAATCAGTCTTTACTCCATGGCCCTTAACGTCCCTATCAACTACACCAATACATCATCAGGCTGTCCTGGTTATCCCTGCCTCATCATATCCTTGGTCAATTGAATATTTTCCTATACAACCATCAAATCCCCTTTTAGCTTCTCAGTTCTGTCCACTGGAAGCTTCCTTACGCCGGGGACAGTTTGGCTGATTTAAGGCTCATTTTTGAATGTAATGCCTAGTGATCTTAGATTATTATACAATTCACTGAAACCTGGCAGAATGTCTCTAGTGTCCTAGAACTGTCTCACCCATTACTCGACTAAATCCTTTAATTTTTCTTTTAATTAATCATCTGTGTCCCTGTTTCTGATGATTTGAGAGATTGTGTTGAGGAAATCCCTGCTTCCTATTTGGTGGTGAAAGGGGAGGGAGCACTACTGCATTGACTGATTTATAAGTTCTGCTGTTAGTAATGCGATTTTAGGGTTTCTATGCATTAATCGTCGCTTTAGGACGGGCACTGCGGCTTTGGGCTGGTTTGGACGCTGGTTGAAGGCGTTAATACAGGCGTTGTTTGCTTCTTAGTCGGGAGCTAATAGAGTTTCACTGGTTGCTCTTTCTATTAAGGATTGAAGTTAACTCATATTTTTAGTATTTGGGAGACTGGGAAATTTTGATAGGAAGGGATCTGGTATATTTGAAGAGAAAGGATTGGCTTTAAAAATAATATAGGGTGGTTTTAGTATTAATTTAAGTCTAAATCTCTCTAGGAAAATTTATACAAAAGTTCTGGGATAGCATAATAAAACATATAATAGGAATTATATTATAATCTATAGAATTTCTACAATTATACCTAATAAAAAATGGATTAGAACCCAGAGACAGTACTCTCAGTTTTATTAACTTCTCTCCTATCAAATAAGGAGCACATAAGAAGACTATCAACTCTCCCAAAAGATAATCTACAGCTTTGAATATACTCACTCCCCTTAGTAGAAGAACATCTATCTATGATTGCAATGCTTGCAAAGTATAATAAATCCATCTAATACACTAAAATGTTACAAGAGACACTAAAATATCTAAAAAGAATATACTAAATTAACCTAACTAAAAGCTTAGATTACTTAGATATATTGAGCATACTTACATCACCACTTATTCAACAAATAATGTGAAAGGCTGAAAATCTAACAATATGAAAAAGCCAATTATAAATTTAAAGGAGTTTAAAGCAAAAAATCAACGATGAAGGGACTCAATCAATATTGCCAAGCAACTTAAATTGATAGTAAACTAAACAACATTAATATCGCCTAAAAATAAACGAAATTTTCAAACAAGATAAAATCAGCATCCCAAAGCAGCCAACACTACTAACAGATAAATTCAAAGAAGTATGAGGACTACGCATTCAAGGTAACTCAATCATCACCGGCAACAAAGACAGAGCTGTGCGGCTTATAGACCTACTGAATCCAAACGACAGTAGAATAATAGGGAGGCATCGTGACTGAGTAAAAGATATATGCGTTGAGGGCAACAATGTAGTCAGTGTAGGCGATGATAATGCTGTGAGATTTTGGGACTTATCAAATCCAAAGAACAATAGACTAATTGGAAAACATCCTAAGGAATTATTAAGTGTATGCATTTAAGGTAACAATATTATCAGTGGTGGCGAAGATAATATTGTAAGATTTTGGGACTTATCAAATCCTGACAATTTCAGGAAGATTGGAAAGCATGATGAGGCGATATCTAGTGTATGTATTGAAGGTAATAAGATAGTTAGTGGTAGTTTTGATTAAACTGTGCGGCTTTGGGACTTATTAGGTCCAAATAATAACAGAATACTTGGAAGACATGATAGGCCAGTAAACACTGTATGTATTGAAGGCAACAAGGTGGTAAGTGGAGGTGAAGATAATGTTTTAAGGTTTTGGGATTTATTTAATCCAGACAACAATAGAATAATTGGAATGCATGATTCAATGATATTTAAGGTATGTATTGAAGGTAACAAGGTAATCAGTGGCGGAGAAGATAAAACAGTGCGGTTTTGGGATTTATAGAATCCCAATGATACTTAAGTGATGTTTCGCTCTTAAAATTGGATCTAGTCTCTGACTTTAAAGAACTCTATTGTATTGTCTGGGGATAGCTATGGCTCAAGTAAGACTAAACAAATAATGCACTGGAGCTTAGGTTAGTATTTATTATGTTAGTTATTCTTTGTACATAAAATAGTTTGAGTTAATAATAGTCTTTATATTTAAAACTGATTAACTTTAATAAACTAATCTCAAACACATTATTTTAGAGAACCTTCTAGTGCTCCCTTCTCCAAACAACAAAATTTAATTCTCCAAAGCTACGGATAAGATTATATTCTGAGATTGAAATAAGATTTTATTGTTGATTGGATTCAGCATATCCCATAGCCGAACAGTTTTGTCCTAACCTCCACTAATAGCTATATTACCCTCAATACACACACTTAATACAGCATCATCATGTCTTCCAATCTCTCTATTATTATTCGGATTTGACAAATCCCAAAATCAAACAGTTTTGTCCTAACTTCCACTAATTACTGTACTGCCTTCAATACATACACTCTGTACATCACCATTATGCCTTCCAATCTCTCTATTGTTATTCGGATTCGACAAATCCCAAAACCTCACAGTTCTATCGTAACCTCCACTTATCACAATATTACCCTCAATGCATACACTTGTAATTACCCTAGTATGCCCATGAAACTCTCTATTATTCCTTGGATTTGATAAGTCTCAGAATTACACAGTTTTATCATCGCCTCCGGTGATTACCTTATGACCCTCAATGCATACACTTTTTATTTCATAATCATGTCTTCCAATCTCTCTATTGCACTTTGAATTTTATAAGTCTCAGAGGGAAACAATTGCATCTCCCCCTACACTAATCACCTTTTTATCGTCAATGCATACACTTCTTACACAGAATCTATGTCATCCAAGTTTTCTTTTGTTATTCGGATTTGATAAGTCCCAAAGTCTCACATTTCTATCCAAACTTCCACTGGCAACAGTGTTACCTTTAATGCATAATCCCAGTATGTTATTAAAATGTGCTCCTATACATACTGGGCTATTTGGCAAATTTATTTCATTAGCTTTTTAGAATATACTATTCTTGCAATGATAAAGATAGTTTATAGTGTATTAGTTTCTTTAATTGCTGCTGATTATTTTATTTAATATTACCTATTTGTTGTGTATTATTGTTTACTTTATTTTGCTGTAGTTTGCAAGGCCTTTATAGCTCGATTATTATATAGAATGGGATGGAAGGATATTTAAGCAATCACTCTTTTATATTATTTCATTCGAATGGGTGTTTTCAAAATAGTCCAGTGTCTTTAGTACAGTAGAGATTGAATTTTTCTATTTTGCTAGTGTTGAAATAACTGCCCTATAATCCTATGTTAATATTTGTAGCTTGAGATTACCTTTTACAATCTTTATTAGAGTTGGAAAGATTTTAACAAAGTCCTTTTGATATAGAAAGGCATTTGTGAAGAGAATTTATCAGTTTTTCAGCTTTAAATTCATTTTTATAAGTTAAACATATGATAAGCTTTTAATAGTTTATTAACTAAATAAGGTAATGAGTCTAATAAATTAAATAAGAGAAGTAACAGTTACCATGTTTGTCCTACAGTCTAAAACTTAATTGTATACTCAAAAATATGCATAAAATTTATTTATGATCTAGTAAAAATATAATGACAAGCAGCTTTTATTAGTTTATAGATATAACTAATAATGGGTATGATAAGTTATTAACTAATTAAAATTACTAACCTATGCTCTAGCATATAATTTGCTCAAAGTCATTTGGACTATCACCAGATAATACAATATAGTTTACTAAAGCCATAGATCCAATATAATTCTATTATTACTTGGATTTTAAAAGTTTTATCTTAGCTTCCAGATAATTAAATGGTTACAAACTTTATTATTCATTGTTCGCATGTTTTCTAGCTTATTACTACCTAATACACAGCTGCATATATCTTTTCTCTTAATTTATAATTTACGACTATTAGATTCTCTTACTAAATAGATGAGGATGCTATATCCAATTACAATCCTACAAGTTAATAGCAGTTAAGTTAAATAAAATTAGTATCTAATTAAGTGTTTTCTTCAATCAACAGTTATTTATAATTTATCATATAGCAAGTTAAGACACTCTTAGACTATAGTTAATTTAATATCATTACATTATAAATAACTTTCAATTATGATTAATAAGAGACGCAATACTTGTTAAGTGCTTTTGATAGATTTGATTGATAAAGACTAGTCAAATTAGAATTAAAACGACTATCTATACTATTAAATTTCCTATTTATGTAAATAATCTTTGCAAAGTGATAGAAATAATAGTTTAATTATTAGATAAAGCAATATTAGGATTAACTATTTATTGATGTATTAAAATTTTAAAAGTTTGTATGAAAGCATTAAGGATTTAATCTAATTAAGAGAACGTAGCAAGAAATCGATGATATATTTAGCTAAATTTTAAAAGGTTGTTATAAATAAGTATTTATAAAGTTACACAGATCGCTAATAAATTTCAAGGTTTTAATTGGAATCCACTTATTTTATATGCACAATTAATATAAAATATTAGGTAAATATAAAAAGAATGCATCCCGGTTTACTCAGTTTTATAGAGTAAAGTTAATCATATTTATTATATGAAAGTGCTTAGATGTCATAGCAGCTGGTAAATATTATAAATATAAGTATTCAATAGACTTATAATCCCATTCTGAGTACTTATGAGAACACAACATAAATATGTATTTACAATTCAAAGATAAATTAAATAGAATAGGGGGTACTTTAATCCTAATGAACTAGATTACTAAAACTATTTCAACTTTTTTAAACTCTCTTCAACTAGCTCAGAATCTCCTTCATGCATAAGTGGCTCTTATTATCTTCTATAAGCATCGTTGTACATTGCAACTTTTATACTATTCATAATCTCTGGCTTGGCTCCATAGTTCTCCATTTATGATATAAACTCAACTGATTCCTGTACCAAACTACCAGCACTACATAACTTATCAACAGCTTTCTCAGCCAAAAGCATCTAAGGTGTATACTTAGCTCCAGTAGTTTAAAGCAGCATAGAAGTTCTACTATTAAGTTTTTCCCTTATGATATTTTACCCTCCCCTAGGTATCATAACTCCAATATTAATCTCAGGAAGAGTTACATATCCAGTATCATCTCTCATAAACCTAAAATCGCAGGCTAATGCGAAAATAAAACCCGCAGCTATTGCATGGCCATTTATCGCAGCTATTGTTGGGACTCCTATATACATTAACTTTTGTATCATTGGAGCCAATGCTGTGAACATCTTTTCCAGTTGTTTTGCTCCTAATTTCTTTACTTATTCTAGGTCCATACCTGCACAGAATATCTTTTCCTTTTGGCCTTTTATAACTATGGCTTTTGGGCCAGGAGTGTTTTCTACTTGTACTAGTTTTTAATTAAAATCAGTGATAGAGTCGATATTGAAGACTAAGGGGGCAGTTATTATGAAGACGTTGCCTTGTTTCTCCATTTTATTAATAATTGCAAAAATTGCAGCTTTAAATAAGCAGATATTATGTAGTTATACACACTGCAGATCAAATGTTTAAAAGTCTAATATACTAATAATAGTTCTTAACTATGAATAATTGCAATATGAAGAGATTATCTATAGTCAGTAAATAAAGAGAACTATAATATTACCACAGGTAATAATGTATTCCATTTTATCTTATTTAGAATGCTAGTAATATCATAGTTTGTTTAGTGGGCAATTAGATTGTGTGTTTCAAACTAATTTGCATAATTCGGATATAAATAAGTCTCATCCATGTTCAAGTTGTTGTTACTTAGTTATTTCAACAATAATTATTATCTTTAAAGCCTCCAAAATCAAATAATTTAAGCATTCTAATTTATTTGAATAAAACATGGATTTGCAATCAGAGAATATTATCTCAATCCTCATAGATTCTCTTATACCTAAAAATAAGTTTATGACAGATTTTTCAACTCTCAGAACTACTATAAAAGACAATCTTGAGCTTTTATCATTTCCCTTGAAATAGAAATATCTCTCAATTATTCTACGATAAATAAAGAAGGAATCTATGCCTTATGCTGAAACTTTACTTAAAGCACTGAAATGTTCCATAAATTTAACTTAAAGCATTCACTGCTTAGAAAATACACTTATGCTGCTATTTAATAATTAGATAACTCATTAGACTTAAAACAAAACTTAAAGCATATCCTAGGGTAATATTGCATGAAGGATAAACAAATATCATCGGGTTTAAAGGAGTCAAAAAGCATATTCAGCATTTAATTGTCACAAGAGAATAGGTAAAGATTCCTTGAAATTGTTTTAATATCAAATAAAAATAAACCGGGTATTAAAACACACTGGATAAATTATACAAAAGTAGCCACAATATTTAGGAGAGCATCTACAATAAATATGAGCACTGCACCTAAAAAGACAATACAGTTATAAGTGGAGGCTTTGATTTTACTGTGAAACTTTGGGACCTATCTAATCCAAACAACAATAGAGAGATTGGAAGACATAGTGGTGTTGTATTCAGTGTAAGTATTGAAGGTAGCACGGTTATTAGTGCGAGTCGGGATAAAACTATATTACTTTGGGACTTATAGAATTCAAACAACAATAGAGAAATTGGAAGGCATGATCATATGGTACAAAGTGCATGCATTTAAGGCAATACAGTCATAAGTGGGAATCTTGATACAACTATTTGGCTTTGGGACTTATCAAATCAAAACAATAATAGAGAGATTGGAAGACATAAAAGTGCCGTAGCAAGTGTATGTATTGAAGGTAATAATGTGATCAGTGGAAGTGATGATTAAACTGTGTGGATTTGGGACTTATTGAATCCAAACAATAATAGAGAGGTTGGAAGGCACGATAGTTGGGTTAAAAGCGTTTGTATTGAAGGCCACAAGGTTGTAAGTGGCAGTGGAGATAATACTGTGTGAATTTGAGACTTATTAGATTCAAGTAATAATAGAGAGATTGGAAGGCATAATGATTTGATATGAAATGTGTGTATTAAAGGCAACAGAATAGTAAGTGGAAGTCATGATGGAACTGTGAGACTTTGAGATTTAGTGAATTCGAGCAATAATAAAATTTTATTTTAATCACAAAATCCGATACTATCTTTGGCTTTAAGTTGCAGTATCCGGGGAAGGTGAAAGCTTGAGGAATAAAAAGCAAATTATGTACTGGAGTTTAGATTAAGTATTCATATTTTTATTTACTTTAGTTATTTTTTAACATTATTATCTACTTTCCACTCATTTGGCTTGTTTATTTAATATTTGTATAAGAAAATATAAATAATTAATGAGTTCCAACTAAGTATACAAATGATAATTATTTGCATATTAAAAGAATGAAATAAAATAGGCTAGTCCTATAAATAATACACTTTGGCTTCTATAAACTCTTAGGTAATCAATGCATAATAAACTAGTTTAGGCTTAATTAAATAATTTGCTTATAGAATAGTTTTGAGCTACCCTATCAAACAATACAGTTGAGTTTTATAAAGTTACAGATAAAACTACTTTAATATTTTTCCTTAAATCAATTAAGACTGCTAGAAGTTCTTTTTCATATAGAAAGAGCTTACTTCTAATTCTAAATCCATTTTTATAAGTTCCAACTATATTTGGCTTATATCAATTGCTTTCTACATAACTTTAAATATATCACAAACACTCCTTTACAACACAAATGAACTAATTATTAAAATATACAATAACAACAGTAATATCATCAATATTATTTTGAATAGAATTCCACCTTGTCTCAGCTTCATGAATCAAGCTGTCACAAATTTAATTCGGACCCAAACTGCTCCTTTATCCAACAAACCTAACAACATCTCTATTATCCATGCATCCTCACACTCCGTCAGATGCTAGGACCATGAATCTATCCGTTTTCTACAAATTATAAACTCTTAACTAAGGTTTGCTTATTACCCCTGCTTTTCTAGCAATTTTATCCCCTAATGATCTAGACATAGCAAGTCCCGGGTAAGGAAACCGTTTGAGTCAAACTCTTGGAGGGCCTACAAACTCCCCAAACTGATTCTTATAAGGTTCAACTCTTCCATTGTGACCTTTAATTCTATTCAATTCTTTCGGATCTTCCGGCTTATGGTCTATTGTCAATGCTTTAAAATCTCACATTTGCTCTATTTGCCTTCCTATGATTACTCTAGAATCGCCGAGGTTGGCAGAGTAGATTGAGTTATGTACAATTAAAGTACAGGTAAACGTACTTCCTGAAAAGGTTATATCGATTTTACTGTTTAAAATTTCGTAGTCTAATCTTTATATACTTTGCAATAGAGCTTGCTTATAGTTAGTCTAAGCTTTTAGCTCATTTTATACTATATTGATAAAACTCTGCTTGATGAACTAAGAAACCTTATGTCCATTTATTCCATGGCCATCGAAAACTCCGAATAAATGAACTCCTTTCACTTGATTTATATTAGGACACACTATATACTCATCCTGGTTCTGTTTTTACTATTATGATCCCTTTCTGCCAGCTTAGGATTTGAATCCAATGCATTTTACTCTATTGATGCTTCACTAATTGTGTCTCTAATTTTTACGTATTGGAGTCTTTTAGAAATTTAAAGTTTTGAGTATTTAAGATGCGTGTACCTGAATTGTCGGTAAACCTATTTCAGCACTTTTCATCAAGGATGACTGATTTCTACGATGTCTTCGCATTTTTAGTGCTCTGTGTCTTGGAGAATTCCTGTTAGGGTTAAGAGTTGTTTGCTTATTTTGCAGCTTTCTAATAAGAGGGCTAGATATTGACCTTTTGTGCTATTAACTCATTTTTATATTCTTTGAATATGTATATTAATTAGTTATATAACCCATCACTATGATATCCAGCAATTCAAACACCTAAATATTAAATAAGTTCTAACTATTATTATCTAAGATTTCAAACTTTCATCAAGGGTTTTACTTCCTTTTCTTCATATGTACTTTTATCCGCACACACCTGCTTCCCAAATACAATTTTAGATAAAAGGCAGACAATAATGGAAAAAGCCCCGAATCCAACAGCAATTGCATACTCATTAATATCTTATCCTGATGTATTAACAGCAGCTCCTCCAAACTCTACTAATAAAACTTGCCCCACAAATATAACAATCCAAATCCCCAGAAAGTAGTAATTCTAGAACACATCTTAGAACACATTAAGCTCATCATACTCTATTTTCCTACAGTTGATCAAGTTAAAAATCTACAGGAACACAAAAGCATTGAAAACCCAGGTAAAGTGCTCTGAACTGCTATCAGTATAGGACTCAGCCTCCCAGCCAGGTTAAACATCAAAAATCGTTGGAAACGCAAACAGTACAATTGATAAAAGTGTTATTTGATACACAGATTACACAATAATTCCTGTCAAAACGTTTTTACATATGATGTTTTAGTCTCTAGGCACAGGTTTGAGTCTAAGCAGCTTTGAATTAGGCGGCTCAGTGGCTAAGGCAAGGGCTCCGAAGGAGTCCATGATTAGATTTACCCACAGAATCTGTACAGGGTTTAAAGGAGACTTGCTGACAACCACGGCTCCTAGAATAGTAATAAACATAGCCACTACATTCACTGTTAATTAAAACTGCAAAAACTTTCTTATTCCCTGGTACACGTTTCTGCCCCATATTACAGAGTGAAGGACTGTCTGCAAGCTGTCGTCTAGTAAGATTATATCAGAGGACTCCTTAGCCAGGGCTGTGCCTGACATCATTGCCAGGCCTACATCTGACTTTTTTAGAGCTAGGAAGTCGTTAGAGCCATCTCCTGTCACGGCTACTACTTTCCCTAGTTGTTTCAGTCCAAGTACTAGAGTTAACTTGTTCTCAGGGGTGCATCTTGCTATTACTTTCAGATTGCTCACTACACTTCTGAAATTGTCAATGTTCTAGATTTAGTATGAGACTATCTTTTCATCCTCGTCGTATTGGGGAACTAAAGGCCCTACTTAATCAGCGAATTGCTCCCCTGTTAAAACGTATTTATTAGGGTTCTTTTCGTAGGAGGATATTATATTGCATTGCTTCGCAATGCTAATTGCTGTTTGTATAGAATCTCCTGTAATCATTCTTACATTTATTCCAGATTTTTGCAGATCTGAAACTACTTGGGGACTTTCTGGCCTAATTGGATCTACTATTCCCATGTATCCTAAAAACACCATGTTGTGGTCTAGGTCTCGTACGTCTTAGTCGCTTTTACTGCATTTTCTATACGAAAATGCGATTATTCGTAAACAATGCTTTGTTACTAATTTCTCTACATCAGACAAAATCTAATCCTTTTGTTAATTTGTTAGTTAAATCTCGTTTAAGTTTTAGTCGTACTGGTAACTACAGTTCTGAATAATCATCTCAACTGCTCCTTTCTGGTATATTTTGTACTAGCCTTCCTCCTCATATACGGAAGTCATTCGTTTAAGTTATGAGCTAAAGCCTTACTCCCATACTTTACTAGCTTCTTTTAGTTTGTGTACTGACATTTATTACAAAACTAGATCAATCAAAGCTCCTTCTGTCCCACCTGTAATCTTTTATAGGTCCTCTTATATATTACTTTACACTACTACTGATACATTTCTTAGTATATTTTCACCTATGAATTACTATGTTTGGAAATTCATGACTTTTACGTCATCTAGATTGTACTTTTACTTAGCCATTTTAACATAAGTAACTTTCATTTGATTTTAGGTCAAGGTTCCTGTCTTATCTGTAAGAACCTCATTAGCCCCTCCCATTGTCTCGCAGGCTTTAAGATGACGTACAAAGCAGTTCTGTTTTCTCATTTTTATTACAGAGTAAGCCAGTGCTAGTGTTACTGCTAGTGGTAGACCTTCTGGGATTGCCATAACAATAATCAATACTCCTATAATCAAATTATTCAAAACAGACTACAATAAATCGATATTCCATTTATCCTCCTTAGCAGCATCTATGATATTATAAGCACTTAAAGCTACAAATATAATAACAGCAGCAGCAAGTCCAACCTTCCCAATTTAAGTAGCAGTTATTTCTAGTTTGTCTTACAGTGGTGTATTTCCTTCCTCAGTTTCCATATACCGCTTATTCTTAGCAACTGTAGAACTTTCCCCGATTTAACACAGCACCATTATACCAGTTCCAGATGCAACCACTGAGCCTTGCATTAAAAAGGGTTATCCTTATCCATCGTGGTACTCTTCCTTAACTACTTACTCGCTTTCCCCTGTAATTTAACTCTCATCGACTTAAAGATCATAGCCGATTAGCAGTAGTCCGTCCCCTGGTATAATTGTGCCGGGGGAAATCATCAGAATGTCACCTACTAGTAAATCTCGGCTGGAGATATCAGTTAATAGGCCATTTCTAGTACCTTTAAGATAGCTTAGCTCAGTTTGCTAGTTCAACTTCACAAATTACTTATTCTTCAAATAATCATTAACTGCTGATACAGAGACAACAATTAAGACTGATATCATTATAACGGTACTGTCAATCCATCCAGTAGTGGGATCTTGGATCATTTCAACAATAAAAGAAATTATTGATGCAGCTATAAGAATCTACAACACAAAATCATCGAATTGTTGCATTAGTAATTCAAAGAATGTTTCTTAAGGCTTTTAAGGAAGAGTATTGGTCCCAAAGGCTTTAATTCTAAACTCTCTGTCCTCAGCACTGTTCTCTATTCCTTTTTCCATTGATGTTTTTAAAGTTATTAAAATTTACTCCGGGCCGTTTAAACTTTTCAGGGTCTAAAGGCTTTTTTACTGTCTGATATTATCAATTTCAAATAACTCACTAAATAAAGGTTACTCTAATGTTTAAGTGAGCTTGTTGTAATCTTTTACCTCCATTTTTATTAGAATTTAATCATTTTTTTCATATTATCAGGAAGTAGCGGGGCTATTAAGAGCAAATTTTGTTTATTTAATGATAAAGTTGGAAAGTTGTATGTAATGTATAAATGCTGTTTTATTGTTGTTTAGCTCCTATGATACTTATTTCAATTGATACATAAGTAATATTGGTAAATTGCTTTGTTATATTTTGACTCCTTTACATAAAAAGTCGATTTAATCAGTTAATATACTAAAATGTTTTGAGTAGATAAAAAGAGAACATCTATAAGCTCATAGAGCTCTGAATAAGAAGTAATTATATTACAAAGAGAGTTATAAGAGCATTAAGACCAAATAGAAAAGCTTAATAAAGACAACTAAGCACTGTAGTGATAAAAGCAGGAAATAGAACTTAAATACATTGATTTGAATGAGAAATACCTGAAAATTGCTGATCCAGACAGTTACCAAGACCTTGTTTAATCTCCCTAACAGTAAAAAGTTCAAATATCTCATGTAATAGATGAGGAAACAAACTAAATCATATAGGAAAACTAAAATTTGAAAAAAGTGATCAATCAACTAAATCAAGAGAAAATACAATGAATTGCTCGTTGTAATAATTTGATTCTAATTGAAGAAAATTACAATTAAATCATTTCTGAGTATGATTAGTTAACTTTTAAATGTGCTTAAAGGGACTAAGTGATATAATAATTAGGAGGTGAATTAAGTTATATTCTAATGCAATCATAAATAATGCAAAAACAGAATACAAAGCTTTAAAGTGAGATTGCAAAGTGCAAAGAAAGGCTTAAAATGGCAAAAGTTTACGTGAGATTTGATTAAGATACATCAAATCAGTTGCAGGAAATACCGGAATAAGAAAATAATCAGTAATAAGAACTAGATAATAGAACCAAATCCTTGGGTTGAATTTCAAGAGCATAAAACAGATAAACTTCAGTTGTGTAAGAGTAAGGAGATATTTGAACCAAGTTTCTAGATAAGCATTTAAATTAGATCAAAGAATAGCAATAAGGAGTACCAGATGAATAATTTTACGTATTGCAAGAATAATATGACAAAACAGTTAAAAAGTTGATGATAACTGAATCAATAAAAGAAGATTTAATGCAAGAAGTAACGAGAAGTGAGTATAGAATAAGACTATTGCAGGATGAAAACAAAGATGCTTAGGATGAAATTCAACTGCTCAAAACTCAAATAAGTGCATAAAATTAAGATAATTATATCATGCAGCTGTAGGATTAGATAAAAGAGTTAGAAAGTAAGCAATTGGATATAATAGAATAGTAGAATAACACTCCAATAGTGAACATATTTGATTAAAGTGATGAAGTGCTAAGGCTAAATTAGTAAATAAAATAATACTAAGCATAGATTGATGATAACCAGGAGCTGTTATCGTAAAACAACGAGTTACAAGCAAAAATACAAGAATTAGAAGACAGATTATCCGAATAAGAGCATAGTAAATCGATTCATTTCAATAGAAAAGAAAACACAGACAGCTTCTAATATGTTGACCTAAGTTTTAACATTGACTCGCCCTAAAGATCCCCAATAGCAGGAAGCAGCTTTTTATTCACAGAGCCAATAAGAACTCCTTAATCATCTAGCAACCTACAAAGAAAGTACAACCAATGCCTAGCAATACTGAAACAAAAGGACTAATACATAACGTAACTTCAGAACTAACTACAAGAAAGCATGATTGAAGCTGAGGACAACTCCTTCCTAAGCTCCGACACAATGCAACAAGAATACGACAAAATGGTTGCTATAACAGTCTCACTAAAACAGCAAATAAAAGACCTACAACAGTCCTAAAGCAGCCTCAATACACAGTCCAACTAAAGCTTTGAATACGAAAATCAACAAGATATACTAAACTTCATCACAAGAATCCTTCAAATCAACAGTCACTAAGACATAATAAAAACGGTTAAAGTAAAAATACAGCAACTGTAAACCTAGGAAAACCAACTACTAGAGTTCCAGCACCTCTTCACCTAGTTTTGCCGTCAACTTCCCTAACAACCTCAGGACCTAGAAAACCTCATACAACAAATCCAAGACTCCCTCAATATCCCAGTCAACAAATCACGCAGTCAAGTAAACTTTTAGTATAAAATGGCTGACTCCTAAGCCTAGTACAACGGACAACCCGCATAGTCCTCCTGGAAACAGTTCTTCAGCGTATCCTACTTCTAACAGTACTTCGACATAGACACTGAAACAGTAAAACAGCGACTTATGCACTGTATGAATCCGACCCATGAGCAATTCTTCGAGTAAATCGAGTACCGGCCGGATTTCTACGGCCCAGTGTGGATTTTGAACTCCTTGATAGTAAGTCTGGTAGCAGCGAGTTAGATATCACAGAAGTTTTCATCCTTGGCCAGTGAATTATACGAGTTTGAGCTGGTCGGGGCAGCTACTTCTCTTATATATTTCATTGGGGTAATCGGGCCCCTGGCTATTTGGGGACTGTTGAAACATGCGCACAGTGAGGTGGAATTCAGTAAAATTTTCTGCTTGTATGGATACACTCTTGCTACCTTTATACCAGCAACATTATTGTGTATTATCCCCGTAAGCTTTGTCAGATGGCTGCTCATAGGCTACGCTGTTGCTGCTACTTCGTACTTTTTAGTGAAGAATCTTAAAAGACACTTAGATGAGGTAGACTCATAGCAGAATCGGCAGATCATATATGTAGTAGTGGTTGGGATGCAGGTGTTGCTGGGATTAGGGTTCAAAATATCGTTTTTCAAGTATGTGTATGGGGATGATTAGTTAAAATAAAATGGGCTGTTGCTAAGTTGAGGGTATTGAAGATTTCGAGGCGAATATATAGGATAAGTCAGCAGATGCTTCACTGGGAATTTAGCAGAATTCAGTAGGTGAGTAGAATTAAGCATCAAATGCATCAAAAGCCACGCCTAAGTTTGGGACTAAACAGTTTAAATTTGATGAAAAATCTGCGAATTTTAGTAATTTTAAAATTTCCTAACTGTTTAGTAAATCTCTGAATTTGTTAGAAGATACTGCTATAGGTCTTATATTGAAATACGCTGGAAACCTTCTTCTTAAATTCAATAGCATATCATGACTTCTGACCCTAATGCCCTATCTTTTAGCCACATCTGGACCTTTACTCTAGCTGATTCTTTCCATTAGCCTGCATATTCGCTCTAATGGACTCATTTGATTATTCCTGAAATTGATTTCTGAAGCCACCAATGCAAGGGACTCTACAAACAAATGCTCGTCTATTACGTCAGCGTCCTGCTGTTCAGGGGCCTTTTCCTAGCCTTGAAGCTTATTTTACTGAAAAATGTTGGAAAGAGTGTAAAAGAAGTTAAGTAGACGGGGCTTCGACAGCAAAGCAGGGAAAATTTCAAAGTCTCTGCAAAATTTTACATACTGTTGTAGGTTTAGATACCCTTTTGAGTCGGCGTAGAAGTTGTAAAAGGGCAGTAGCACCTAGTGAATTATGTTCAAAACTTCAATTACTCCATCATCCTTTAATATTTACATTAGAGTTTACACATGCTCTTAATCATCATTGGCCTCTTACTGGTTTTTCTGGTCTAGCTGTAGTATTTTTTCCTCAACTAGCCTTATGAGTCCTTCCTCTGAGTTAGCATTGGGGTAGATTCTCTGACTTATGAGTTCTAGGGCTTTCATAAACAACTAAAAGTTCATTTTTCCTTAGTTATTCTAAGGAGTGGTTAAATGAGTGATAGGGTCGAAGGGTTGCCTGGCCTATCCATACACCCTTCCATTTCTCAGCAACTTGTTGTATATCAGGTCTACATCTACAGCTGTTAAGGTCCCCTATGCTCCCTTACTATCCCCGATCAGCTCACAGTCCCTTAACAACTTCAACAACTTACTCGACTTCAGCTTATTAGTGTTCATCGGTTCTCCAAATGAGCAATAACTTTAGAATATTTTCCTTATTTGTGGTATAAACTGCTCTATTATCAAAAATGCTGGGTAGTCTACATTGAGAACAGTTAGGTCTTGGCTTATATTGGGCTGGTCTATAACAGACTGCGAGGATATGATAGACTGCAGCATGTCCTTCGAAGGTAGCAAAGCAGATGCTGAGTTTCTAGTAGCATATCGCTCAACTGCGTTAGACAGCTCCATTCGTTCTAGCAGTACTAGCAATTTCTCGGCCTAAGTCATGTCTTTAGTAGTTTTACTAAACCCTTCCTCAGCACAGTGGCAAATTATCATTAAGAACTTGGAAAACCGTAAAATTACACCGAAGTCTCTGCTTGGGTTGGAGATTAAGGCAATTGCTGGGCTGTAAACGTCAGGGGAGTTTATGACTATCTGGCTTCATAGTCGTTAAGCCGTTTGTCAGTTTATTAACTATGGACATATGTTGAACTGTTTTAGGAAGTTGTTGTATGCTGCTTGTGTCTTTTTTCCTATCATATCGTGGGTCTAGCCTCCACCCAGCTCTCAGGGGAAAAATCGTCTGTATATGTTGTACAAGGCCGGCTGGATTCCTAGCATAACTTCTCTAGTCTCATCGCTGGCCGTTCAGTCGTCTAAATCCGCTTAATTATCAAATAAATGCAGAAAGTGGTTAGTTATTAGCTTCATTAAGCACTTTTTAGAGTTTTAGTAAAAATCAGCTGTGTACTTTTCCTAAGCGACGAGTGACAAACAGTCTAAAAAGGTCTCAAAGTTAAGATTTGTTCTGTGATTGTTCAATTTACAAAAAATCAATTCTAAACGTTTTTGGTTGAACCCATTGGTTAGGATTTATGAATCTTTTAGTAATTTCTGTAGTTGGAAGTATTTCATGAAGGATTACTCTAAAACACCCCCAGCATTTGAATATTTCTAGAAGATATTCTATAGCACTTGTATCGCTTCTTCAGGTGTGAGTTCCATAATTAATTAAATGTACACTTAAGAATAAATATAGCAGTTTGAAAGTGCCTTAAACGATCTGGAAGACCAATTAGAATCTAACTAGCAAAACCCAAGGAAATCATAGGTTATAGAGCAAAAGGTATGCGAATTGTGTAATAACGTTGCTATGTCGTATATTCAAAAAGAAGAGTACCCAGCAGCTCTACAGCTTTTAAAAAGAGCGGAGTACATATCAGAAAAAAACAACTTTCAAAAAAGCACAACGTACAACAACCTTGCATGCTACTACAGGCGTCGTAAGAAGGTGAAGGAGGCATTAGTATATCTCCACAAAGCCTTGCTAATTGAAAACAACCCTGATACTCGTTTAAACATATGCGCTGTTTTGAGCCACGCTGGAAGACATGAACAAGCCTTAGAAAGCGCAATGTCATCTGTAATTTTGCTCCAAAACTAATTTATACAGGGAGGTTAGCAGCACCTAGTACACTAAAAAGCATCGTTATTGTGTATTGCCTACCACAACCTAGCAGTAGAGTTAGAACATGTTAAAAGAATATCTGAAAGTATCAGGTACTACAACAAAGCTTTAAGCCTTGCAGAAAGATTTCTAGACAAAAACTCTAATATTCTTATATCTATCAAACAAACTCGTGACTAGGCCTAAAAGGCAGTAGTAAAGGCACTTAGGAGGGAAAGATAATAGAAAACTAGGTCTAAAATGACTACGGCTAAAATCAGTTCAACTGGGAAGGTGACTAGGGCCAGAAGCACCTCTCCTATTGCTTAAAGGCAGTAGAACTATAATTCAGGGACAGTTACTTAAAGGGCCAGTTCACCTGTGCGGCTGAGCTTTTAAACTGTGTCATAGAGTTACGGGGTATAGGATACTGGAGCTAAAACGGAGAGAGGGAGTAGACAGAATGATGAAAATTTTGTTATGTCTGATTTTGATACATATCAAAGCCTAGGAAATGTAGCAGAAGTACCAGAACGAATGCCTATTGATACAATCGAGTAGTTTTTGAATTTTAGCAGCTATATACAGACGTCCTCCAGGGAAATTAGTCCCATTAGGAAAAACCCACTGTAAAGGGAAAATGATTTGTATGCGGTACTTTCTAATAAAGGAAGCCAGAATAGCACGTTTAACTCAAGAAAAGTATTAAGAATGAGTAGGGAAGATAGTATGAGGAAGACTATTGATATTAATGATATACATAAAAATGAAAACATACAGGATTTTCCATCTGTTAAATAATTGCAGTTTGATTAAGACTTTGAGTCATCGTAGTCAGGGGATTAATCCACTGAAAAATCACAGTATGCAGAAATTAGACCCTTTTAACCTACTTAGCCTACATTAAGTAAAAGTACATCGTTCTAGAGGAAAAGGTAAGCTAGTATGTAAAAACCTGAAAAGTAGTACTAGCGTCCAGGACGCTAAATCATACTCAGTAAAGATCATAGCTCCTAATACATTCAGGACTCTCCGTACATTCTTTCAATGCTACAATAAGAAACAACACACCAAAAAACTTTATCATATACCAGTAACCAATCTAAAAAACAGAAAAATGAAGAAAATCAGTGTAATGAAACTTCTTTATACTCAAATATGAATGAAGGCTCATAGCATATAGCGTCATAGCCTGTTGAACTAATGCTAGAAACTTCAATTGAAGATATTCCCAGAGTCAACGAAGATTCATTTGATAGTGTTATCGAGTTTATTAAAAATTCAGCTTAGTAATCATTAAAAGATAACCTCCTGGTGGACGCGCAGTTATCTGTAAGCCAGTCCGAACCGCTCAAGTCTGCGGTCCTTCCACCATCAAGGACGGAGAGTTTTCCCTGCTCTGTTTCCAGCCTCAGGCGTTCCCTCTCACTCTAACCGATCCGTTGACTAAGTTCCCCTAGTCCCCTGAACGGATCCCTGATCTGGATAGGACAGACTTTCTACGCGACCCATAATGGCCAAGCCCACGAGACACTTACACGCCGCCCAATCGGCATTGTCTCACACTAGTGTTACAGAGGGACGCAACTCCCTCCAGACAACCTATTAATCATATTCCATATTTAAAATGCAAACAAACTTTCATTTTCTTTTAAGGTTTTGCAGCTAAGATGTAGAATGTGTTGTAATATAGATTTAAGTACAGGAAATTAGATGATACTTGAGTATATATCACTAGTCTAAAATATTAATACAAACAAACTATTAAAAATAATATGGATATTCCATCATTTGCAAAGCCCAACAGGTCATCTTAGCTACACGAATATACAAACAGAGAAAGATAAAGAATATACGAGGCCTTTTAACCCGGTAACTTCACAAGTTTAAAAGAAATACCAGATAACATCAACCCTGGGCTAGTAACTGAAACTCTTTAAAGAAAGACATAAAACAACTTAGACTTCAAGCCAACTCCAAAACTGATAAAACTGCAAGGAGCTGGGGTTATTAACGAGTTTAAGTGAATGCCGGATTCATTTGACTTAAAAAAACTGTAGGAAAGTGAAGAAATGAGATAGGCTAAGGATCTACAGAAGCAAGTGCATGAGAAAGAGTTTATTCCCTCTGGAATACTACACAAGGGGAAAAATGAGCAAGGATTTTCAAAAACAGATCAGTCTTACATAACCATCGGGGATCCATATCAAGGCTTTCTGCACTAAGAATCCAAGAACAAGTGAATTTCAGAGTGTAATTTCCTAGCAGGGGACTTTTTACCCTAATCAGTCACAAGACTACAGATAACCAAGCAGTATTTGCCTGAGATCTTAAACATTCTGGACTAGAAACTGAGATAGGACTGGAAGGAGTGCCATTTCAACATTACTATAAACCATTCGGAGGTAATAGTCATTAGTTTCGTCAAAAGCACAGTGGATTCACCTTAAGGACTACATGCTTATATGAATGTCCTGATAAATGGGTAAGAGCTGCTGTTTACTTACAAGCTGAGAAAAATTGCGTTGTAGTGGAATATAGAGGACGAGGAGCACATTTATTTTCACATTCAGCCGCCGTGGGTCAAACTCAGGAACAATGAAGCATTAAGTTCCCAGACGAGTTTTGTTGGGTCTTCTCGACGTAGTATTTAATAATATAAATGTTGAGTTGGATTTAGTATATGATAATGGTTGCGTCCATGTGTTTAGTGATATTCATTGTGGTCACTCCGCATTATTCAGTATGTTTAGCTGATAAAAGAGTTGTTATGATGAATGGGGCACTTTTGTTTGCATCTGGGATTATATTTGGAAGCAACTTTTTAGCTATTAGAAACTCATCGAGGTTTGATACTGGGGATCTAACGGACCTGTAGATGTATTAGAAGAAGTATGAGCATGCTAAGTTGCAGAGAGATGTGTATATTGGAGTGATTGCTATTGTATGCTTGATTGTTATTATCATATTCCCGAGGAGGTATGTGGAGAAGAAGGCTAGCAAGATGGAAAAGAAACTACAGAGTAAGGAGAATTAGGTTAAATAGTAAAATTTGGTATGATTGCTGTATTTTAAGGGTTTATTCATAATTAATCATAATGCTTTTAATTGTAATATTGATAGTATATAAAAAATGGATTTGTAATTAGGAATCGTATCATCTCTCTTAGCTATTTCTTCATAATATAAAAAGGGAACTATTAGTAGATTTTCAGATCTCATAACTACCTCAAAAGATAATCTCAGGCTTAAATCATAAGCACTTCCCTTTACATAGGAATACATATTTATAATTGTAATGTTAGCAGAGTAAAAAAGCCCTACTAAGATTATACAAAAAGCAATTCTGTAGTTCAAGGACAGAGGTTTATTGGAAGTAAAGCTAAATATACACTATTTAGAGATGCTACACAGCCTTGTAATACCCTTTCTTAATAAAATAAATAATAGAGTATAAAATAAGGTTTTGATGGTACGATAGATCTATTAGTAGATTGTATAAGAGATTTAGAAAAAAGGAATATGATAGACTAACTAATGAACTGAAAGGAGATAGCAAACTAAGAATTACTTTAAATTGCTTTGATATAAAGCAGAAATAAGCCGTCAACTAAAATTAACTACAAAGATTACCCCAAAGTAGCCAACATATCTAGGCAAGGATTTAGAAGGCGTTTGAGGACTATGTATTAAAGGCACTACAGTTATTAGTGGTAGCAATGACTATTCTGTAAGACTTTGGAGCTTATTAGATCCATGAAGCAATACGATAATCGGATGACATGATGACAGAGTGAAAAGTGTATGTATTGATGGCACCAAAGTAATTAGTGGAAGTACAGATGAAACTGTATGGCTTTGGGACTTATCAAATTCAAGTAATAATAGAGAAATAGGAAGACATAATAATTAAGTAGCATGTGTTTGCATTGAAGGTGATAAAGTAATAAGTGGAGGATTTGATAGAGCTGTATGACTTTGAGACCTATCAAATCCAGACAACAACAGAGAAATTGGCAGGCATATCAGAGGAGTAAGCTGTGTATGCATTGAAGGGAATAATGTAGTAAGTGGAAGTGGAGATTAAACTGTATGACGTTGAGATATATCAAATCCAAGTAATAATAAAAGGATTGGAAGACATGATGATATAATATTCTGCGTGTGTATTGAAGGTGATACGATTGTGAGTGGAGGCAGAGATAATGCTGTGCGACTTTGGGATATATCAAATCCAAGTAATAATAGAGAGGTTGGGAGACATGATAGCACTGTATGAAGTGTGTGTACTGAAGATAGACTAGCTATTAGCGGAGGGGGAGATAATACTGTAAGAATTTGGGATTTATTAAATCCGATTAACAATAGAGTTCTATTGCAATCTATGCATCTAGTTATATGTGTGGCTTTAAAAAACTCGGTTGCTGTATCTGGAGAAGGTGGCTTTCCAAGCAAATCTAGAAAAATAATGTGTTGTAGTCTAGATTAGCTTGTTAAAACCATAATTTATTGATAAATACTCATGTATATTTTAACTATAAAACAACAGTTTACATTATCCCTACTTATTAAATTAATCAATACTTCCAGTACATAATCTTTTTAGGATTGTTTCGGTCATAACCTTCTCCAAATACTACAAAGGAGTCACATAGAGCTACAGATATAATTGAATTCTTAGACTAGTATACAACTTGATTATTTATAGGATTTGATAAGTCCCAAAGTCTCACAGTTCTATCATCACCTCCACTAATAACTGTCTTACCTTTAATACATACGCTCAATACCATATAATCATGTTTTCCAATCTTTCTATTATTATTTTGATTTTCTAGGTCCCAAAACCACACAACTTGATAGCTTCCACTTACTACATTGCTACCTTCAATACACACACTTCTTACTACATCACAATGCCTTCCAATCTCTCTATTATTATCTTCAATTTCTAAGTCCCAACATCACACAGTTCCATCAATAGATTCACTAATAACTGTACTACCTGAAACGCATACACTTAGTATTTAACTATCCTGCTTTCAAATCTATCCAGTTTAAGTTCGATCTTCTATGTTTCAACGTCAAATAGCTTTATCCTCACTTCCATAAATCACTTAATTATCCTGAATACATAAACTTCATATTCGATCAGGCTTCATAATCCCTGTATTCTCATTTTAATTTGATAAGTCTCAAAGTCTGATACATAGATCATCACCTCCACTTATCAATCTGCTGCCTTCAATGCAGACACTTCTTACCACATTATAATGTTTTCCAATTTATTTATTGTTGAGTGCGTTTTACAAGTCCCAAAGCCAGATCATTCCATTATGACTGCCACTTATAACTGTGCTGTCTTTAATGCATAGTCCGGATACTGCTCCCGAATGCTCTCCTATGCACTCTGGCTGCTTTGGAAGAATTGGGTTTGTTTTAGTATCTAATTTATTTTTGTTGAATATTATAGTATATTTCCCCCATTCTTAGTATGTCCTTTTATCTAGCTGCAATAGAATACTTTATCAATTCATTATTTTACCTGCTTATTGTTTATTACTAATTTTCATCAGTTTTATTGTGAGGTTTATTTATGAAGGTTTAATTTGACCAGTTCTTTATTTTGAGTTATTTTTAATAAATATCTGTTACTATTAATGAGGTATTACAGGGCCTTCAACTGAATTTTAACACAAGGTATTGATTCCTTAGAAGATGATATTATAAGGGGGAGATCTTCTTCTATATAGGAAATATCTTGTGAGAAAGTTGTTGGAAAGTACCTTGTAGCTTCCTATTCGGATAAAAGATAGAACTAGAATATAGTTTCTAGCTTGAACTTCATTATTTATAAGGTTTAATTATATAAATATAGGTAAGATTATTTCATTTAAAGCAGAAGTAATTTAGTTTATATAGGATGAATTATATATTTTTATAGAGATCTAAGCATAATTTTGATTATTTGAATAATGTAATTTATAGTATATGTGCTTGCTTTTATATCATCAATTCATTAGGTAAATTACTATTATTTAACAAATTTGAATCATAAGACTTAATATAGATTTAGTTGTCTGATACTATTTAATAAGGAGAGTTTCCTACATTTGATTTGCCTTATCAATAAAATTTTAATCTATGCATTAGTTGTAGCATTAATTCATAAATACAGTTAAGCATTACAATTTAGCTTATATAATTATATAAAAAGCTAATACAAAGCTTCTTAGCCTAATTACAATATAAAATCAAATCAAGGCTATGTGAATGTATATGAGAATTAGAGTAGCAAATAATATGAATTAAAGTATATAATTTAACAGATTTCCTACTTAATAAACTAATCTAGACTCCAGTACATAATCTTATAGCACTTGCTTGTATAACCACCTTCTCCAATAAGTACAATAGAGTTTTTTAAAGCCACAGACATAATTTCATTCTAAGATTCAAACAAAACTTAATTATTGCTTGGATTTCTTAAGTCTCAAAGTCGTACAATTCTATCCTAGCCTCCACTGACTACCCTATTACCTTCAATACATACACCTTATACTAAATCATAATGTCTTCCAATCTCTCTATTATTTCTTGGATCTTACAAGTCCCAAAGTCGCACAGTTTTATCATCACCTCCACTAATCACTACATTGCCTTAAATGCAGGTGCAGAATACCAAATCATCATGTCTCCCGATCTCTCTATTATTATTTGAGTCTTGCAAGTCCCAAAGTTTCACTGTTTTATCATGACTGCCACTTACTACAATACTATTTTCAATGCATACACTTCATACTATGCCACCATGTGCTCCAATCTATGTGTTGTTGTTTGGATTTGATAAGTCCCAAAGCTGCACTGTTTAATCAAAACTACCACTTATTACAATACTATTTTCAATACATACACTGACTATCGGCTCCTCATGTCTTCCAATTTCTCTATTGTTGTTTGGATTTTATAAGTCCCAAAGTCTTACAGTGTTATCTTAGCCTCCGCTAATAACTGTGCTACCTTCAATGCATACACTGAATACAGAGTACTTATGTTTTCCAATTCTTTTATTGTTGTTTGGATTTGATAGGTCCCAAAGTTGAAGAGTACTGTCTTAGCTTCCACTCAGTACTCTATTAGATTTAAGGCATACTCCTCTTATTCTTTATAAGTGCTTTCCTAAGTATGTTGGCTGCTTTGTAGGAATTATTTTAGGTTATTTTAGAATCTATTATATTTGTATCTGATATTGGAGTAATCTTGTATTATTTTTTATATATTCTTGTCTTTAGTTGCTTTAGAAGATTTAGTTAGCTTATTGTATTGATTATTTGTTCTTTTATACTTTATATTAAATCTCTTTCTATTTTTCTAGTAGGATTATACTCTAATTTTGTATGTCAAATCAATTCAGCATCTATAAGCAATATATATTTTTAGCTACTCTTGCTTTGAATAAGTCTTTAAAGTATTTCAGTACATTTAGTACAGTGGAATAATTATCTTTAAAGAAAATTGTTGATAGAATTAGATTACTTCCTGAAAGAGCTTGAAGGGTTTGAAGTCTTCTTATGAGTATCTTATTTTAAAAAAGATAATTTATGAAGAGTATATTTTCTGATGATATATCCATTTTTTACGAGATAAACATGCATAGATCAAGATTTACTAGGGCTATTGAATCTGTTTAAAAATAACTTTATATTGATTAATTTTCTGTATATAGATTCCTTTTTGTATTGATTACATTTCAATCTCTTGGTGAGTTATTTTATTACATTGGTAATCCCTATAATATGCTACTTTCAATGAAATTTTAACTATCTCCTATATATGGAAAGCTCTTAAAAGGGATGATAAAGTCTCTTTGCTTTAATATAAGATTAAATTTTATTTTGTATGATTATAGCGTTAGTATTAATAAAACTGATAAAAGCTAGAAAGTGTAATATTGGCCTTTGTAGCTCTCTTCTGTCTAATAAAGATCTGAGAAGTTAATTCATATACCCAAAGTATAATTTTAAACTACCAACACTTCCCTTCACAAAGAATTATACCAAATTAAATAGAATTCTATTAGAAGTAACTTATCATTCTACTAAAGGCTCTAGAATACTTTAAGGCATCAGTTTAAATAATTATATTTCCCAAATTAATCTTCATTACTATAAATTAAACCGAAAGGTTAAATTGGTAATGATATATTCAATAGTAAATAGTAGATCTTATATAAAACTAAAAAAATTAACTAATCTAAATTCCATAATTTGTTTAGAGTTATTTTGATCGCCGCCTTCCCAGATAGTACAACTTAATGCTTGATAGCCACAAATAGAATTGACTTTTGAGACTTGATATTTATTTTATTGTTGCTTTAATCTTATAAGTCTCAAAGTCGTACAGTTCTATCATTAATTCCACTTATTACACTATTACCTTCAATACATACACTATATCACTATGTCTTTCTAATTAATCTATTGTTATTTGGATTTTATAAATCTCAAATTCATACAGTTTAATCTCCACTCCCATTTACTCCTTGTTACCTTCAATACTCTTGTTACCTAATTATTATGTTTTCCAATTAATCTATTGTTGCTTAGATCACACCTTCACTAATAACAGCACTAACTTCAATGCTTACACTTACCACTCCTCTATTATGTCTTCCAATATCTCTATTGTTGTTTGGATTTGATAAGTCTCAAAGCAATATAACACTAACATCACTCCCACTTATTACCTTGTTACCTTCAATACATACACTGTATATTATAATATCATGTCTTTCAATCTCTCTATTATTGTTTGGATTTTATAAGTCATGTAGTCATATACTCCAATCTAGACTTCCACTGGCAACTGCGTTGCCATCAGTATAAAGTCCACATACTGATTTCTAATACTCTTCTTGAGTGAAGAGAAGTGTTGATAGCTTGGGCCTAAGTTCATCATTTGGAGCAGTTGAGAGAGTTGTAAGTTAGCCTATAATTTCCTTGTTAGGCATAAGAGAACTTATAAGGGTTAAGAGCCAGCTATCTGGCTGAAAATATATTTTTATAAGACTAAGCTGTACTAAAAGTTACTTAGCCTATTTAATTTATATTAACAAATATATAAAATATGCTAGCATTATGAATCATAATAGTCATAATGAACATGAATAAGCTAATCTATATGACACATGCTACAATAATTAACTTCTCCAGATACTACAATGGAGTTCTTTTCTAGAATTATATGCTTAACATAAAGTTTTATTAATTAGATTTACGTTTATGTATACTATGTTTATATCTAACCTTAATAAATTCTAAGACACTCAATGCTTACTAATCTAAGCTCCAGTAAATCATCCGGCTAAAGTTGCTTGAATCAATACACTCTCTGATGAATACAATAGAGTTCTTTAAAGCTACTGGTATAATTGTATTTGTACTTTCAGATATAACTCTATTATAATTTCGATATTCCAAATGCCAAAGGTAAATAGTTCCCTCCCAACTTCCACCAATAACTATATTACCCTCCATACTTAAACTTTTTGTAGAATGACAATTTCTTTCAATTATTTCTTGCATTCCATAAATCCCAAAGTCAGATAATGCAATCTTCACACTAACAACTATTTAACCTTCCATGCATACTGCATTCTTATGTCTTCCAATCTTTCTATTATTCCTTGAATTTTCTAAATCCCAAAGTCTTACAGTTTTATCTTCACTTCCACTAATAACTGTGCTACCTTCAAAACATATAGGTAACACATAATCATCATGCCTTCCAATCTCCCTGTTGTTATTTGAGCTTGATAAGTCCCAAAATTTATAGTATAATCTACACTTCCACTAATAACCGTGTTACCCTCAACACACACACTTGCTATCAAACCATCATGTTCTCCAATCTCTCTATTATTACTTGGGTTTTATAAGTCTCAAAATCTTACAGTATAATCCTAGCCTCGCTTACAACCCTATTATCTTCAATGCATACGCTTCATACTTCGTCATTATGTCTTCCAATCTCCCTGTTGTTATTTGAGCTTGATAAGTCCCAAAGTTGTACGGTGTTATCATAACTTCCACTTATAACTGGGATGCCTTCAATGCATATGCTACTTACCCAGTCTTGAATTTCTCCTAATTATGTCAGCTGCTTTGAAACGATCGGGGTAGAAACTTAAGTTTTGTTATAATCTTCGATTAATTATTGTTTAGTATTGTAATAAGTTTAAGGGATTTTAAATATATCTATCTTTTTCGTTATTCTGATTAATCTATTGCATTACTGTTTGATTTTTGATTACATATTCTTTTGGTGTTTTATACAATTTATTAATAACTTTATGATATTATTAGAAGTTCATTTTATACCTTGTTAACTATTTTAGTATAAAAGGGTATAATAAGTTTATTCAGTATATCTAAATAATCTGTTTTAGTACTTAATCTAATTAAATGTATGCCCTTGAAGAGTTTCAGCGTCTATAGTAATATTTTAACATAATGTTTTGATTCATTTTACTCTAATAAATTATTTATAGATATTCCTCTGTTTAGGTAAGGGCCAATAAATTAAGTAGTAGATAATTTTTAAAGATCTTGTAATAAAATCCTTCTCAGCTAAAAGATAACATATCATCAAAACATTTGCTGATAGTAGATCCATTTTTATAAAGTCAAATTATTTAAAAGAATAAATAATGGGAGTAATTATCTAGCAATATCATTTAAAGGGAATGTATATAGTTAAATAAGCATTTATAATAAATTAATCCTTATAAGCAAGCAGGGGTTATTTGAACAAGATATTATTATACTAAACACACTATAGTTCTATTAATTCATTTTTTGGTATTCCTTTTTCATTTATCATAGTTTTATTCTTGACAAAAAGTTTATTTATCAGTTAAATTAGTAATTGATAATTTTACCTTGCCTAGAATAAGATTTCATAACATTACTAAGTGTTCCAAA
>CAKKTI010000169.1:0-35250 GCA_920105805.1 Condylostoma magnum
CATTAAATATCCATAAAATCAGTCAACCAATATTCATCTGATTCAATCTCAGTGCATGCAAATAAAGCAAACATAATCTTTACTAGATTAGGATGAATAAGAAAGAACAGGATAATTATAGTACATACTAGCTCTTGCTTCATATAAGATGTATTCCTTTTGATAATTGAAATAGGCCCCCAAATTAAAATAGGTAGAGTCATTATAAGCAATGGAGAAAAGCTCATCATTGTAATTTTTTCATAGTAAATATCTTAAAGAGAAGTTTAACCATCATTAGCTAAAAAGCAGTCAAAAGAGAAAACTTAATCTGTCATTGATCCTGCTTATTCTTATACTACAAATAAAGATAATACTTAATCAGGCCAATTGAGCTTGAAATTTGCTGCTAAATTAACTAGGTGTAGATAGTTTACAAATATTTTTAAATAAACTGATGTGAGTGATTTCGGGTATATTGCACTCTTTAGGGTAGTTTTTATAATCATTATTACTGCTACAAGAACAGCTATTGTAATTAAAGAAATTCTGATAATATTGAGTGTTATTTCGGGACAAATATTACATTCATTTTTAGAAGTTCTAGAGTAATCTTCTTAGCAGGATTAGCACATGTTACCCTAATACCCATCTGCACATTCTCCAGTATATGATAATTAAGGAGGCTTTGGAGATCCTATACAAGCTAAGGGATTAGGACATAAGAAGAAATTATCAGTATATTCATGAGCCCTCCAATACTCAGCTTTAGGAACCATAGTCCAATTACCATAGCAAATAGCTTCACTTGGGCAATCCTAGCAAGGTTATTATGGATCTAAACTATACTACCCACTTTCGCATATTTTACAAGCTTTATTCACTTCACTTTCTCCTATTTAACATTCTCTCAATTCAACATTGATTTAAGTTTCACTTTCAAATAATTCGGAATAAGTTGGATTATTTTATATGAAATCATCTATTGTAGAAGTAAATATAGATAATTAGAGCTCAGTGCCTGGTTAAGCAGTCACTATAAAAGAATCAAATTAACATATTCCTCCATTAGCTTATGTTTTAATAGTTCCAGATAAGACTACATTTTATGAATCATTAGAAATTAATTCACATTCACTTTAGTCATCTGATTTTATTAATTAATCAAATAAATCAAACAGTCCTACTTATATTGATTAAGTTGCCAATTGTCCACTTGCTATATTTTATAAGGTGTTATTTTATAATAGTCTCCCAGTTGGTTTTAATTTTATAGCAAACAAACTATTATCATTTCCATATAAAGCTTAATTATCTCCAAATGTATTATTATTAGCATCAGGAATTAGATTCTATCAGTCACATGCTCCTCCATTTCTTGTAGCTTCATTGTTAAAGAATTCATTTTAATCTATGTCAATTGTACAGTTTTCAAAGATATTACAATAGAAAAATCCAGCTCCTCCATCTCCATCAAATAAGTAATCGTCATTTTATGCAACAGCTGAATTATTTGTAAAATTGTTATTTGAAAGCTTTAAGTCAATATTCTACACATATATTCCCCCAGCATTATTTGCACTATTTTACTCGAAAGTACAATTCTATATAATGAATATGCTATCAAGTTTAGAGTTATTGATCAGATATAAAGCTCCTCCTGCATATGCCGAGTTATTATTAAACATTGTATTATCTATTAATAATTCCTTACATGAATTACAATAAATTGCTCCACCTTACTCATACTAATTATCCCTAAAGAGTGAGTTTTATATATTTATATCTAGTAAATTAACTCCATATATACCTCCTTAAGTATTTTCATTAAATTAAGTATTTGTAATATTAATATAGCTTTCTTAAGCCTAAATTACTCCTCCTTCAATTTCAGCTTAACACTTTCTAAACTATGAGTTGCTAATTTCAATTTAAGATCTTTGTATAGCCTAAATTCCTCCGCCTATTGATGCTTTAAGATTATAGAATTCAGAATTATCAATCTTTAGCTAACTACTTATTAAAGATATTGCCCCAGCCGCACTTTCAGCTTCTAAGTCATGCATTGTCGAGTTTGTTATGACAATATTACTAGAAGTGGAAGCACTTATTGCTGTCCCATTATATCCTTTTTAATCATATATTTAACTATCATCAATAAGAAGATTTGATAGGTTTAAGATGAAGCCAGATGACTTCAATATTTATTCATTTTTAGTAATTGTTGTTCTCTATACAATTAAATCTGCATCTATTAATACAATGCTACCAGAATCATTGGATTAGTTTTCACTTATATAGCAATCTTGTAATATTGATTATGTTGCCGATGTTCCTGACATAAAAATAACAGATCCTTTGTTTACACTTGTATTTTAGATAATTTATGAGTTTTTTACTTCAAATTTAGATGTTTGTTCTATGTATATAAAGCCTCCCTTATTTGATGACGAGTTTTTCTCTACAGTTAAGTTATAAGCTGTAAGTTATGAGAAACTGTTAATTTGAAATACTCCTCCATCGAATTCAGCACTGTTTTATTTGAACTGGGAATTTGTGATTGTTACCTCAGACTCATCAGTTATTTGTATAATTCCTCCACTGTATTTATTAACATTATTTTCATATAAACTTTCATTATCAAAGAGCTATGAGCTAATTACTACAAATATGGCACCTTCATTCTAATTTATATATAATTTTTGAGTGTATAGTTATGCTACTGAGTTTAAGGATGATAATTCAATAAATATGTGTCCTATATTTGACTCTATTTTAATGTTATTCAATGTTAATTTTGCTGAGTAAGGATCAAAGCTATTATATAAGGCTAAAATACCTGATACGAGTTCTCCTTGGTTTCTAGATATTGTAGAGTCTTTTATAAGAAAATTACCTTATGAGTGCTTTAAATATATAGAGCCGCCTACTTTTGAAATATTCTCACTTAGTACAGAATCAATTATATAGGACTCATTGCTTAAATTACAATCATCCTTTATATATATTGCTGCTCCATCTCTAGCCTCATTTTAAATTATTTCAACCTTTTGTATTTCTACTGTTAAGTCTACAATGATTGAGTCGTTCTAGATATATAACGCTCCTCCATTTTATTAGGAAGTATTGCTTTTTAGTACAGAATTTGATATTGTTAGTTTACTTTTGTTTAATAAGCTTGAGGTATGCATAATAGCACCTGCATTCGTTTATATAGCATTGTTTCCTTCAAAACGACAGTTATCTAGTATTACCTCTGATGTTTATTTTAGATATAAAGCTCCCACACTACTTCCTGAGTTATTAATAAAGTGAGAGTTAGTTATTTCTATAGGAGCGTTAGAATTTTCTATTATCATTGCTCCAAAGGCATTTTCATTTACATTTATGCTTTCTTGTACAGTTAACTAATCTATTACTAATTATTGGGAATTAGATATAAATATACTTGATGAGGAATCATTAGCTGTAGCAATATCTTTAAACTCAGTTTATTCAATTACTAAATCTCCAGTGTGGTTTGCTATATATAGTCCAGCTATTTAATTCGCATTACGAATTTATTAAAGCAAAGAATTCTTGATTGTTAAGCTATGAGTATCTGTAAAGCTTATAATAGGAGAAACTGATTCATTTTCTTCTACAAAAATTTATTACTCTACATACAAATCATTATTTTAGACAAATAAATCAATTGTATAAGAGTTTATATTCTTCTCAATTTAATTAGCATTTTAGATTTACAAGTTGCCTACTTCTATATAGGTGTATCTTTTAATATCTATTAGTCCTAAGTCATTATTTTTAAAATCAACAACATTCCAGTCTTTTATTTAGATATATTTAGTTGGAATAATTGCTTGAATGTTTGCTTTATCTATTTTAATAGTGATTTCTTAATTATCTAGGGGAATTGAAGCAGTTATTTATGGATTAATTTCTAAAAATGAACTATTAACTTATACAACCGATGTTAGGTTAAATTATTTTAGCTCAATGTTTTGAATATCATATAAAAAGTCCAATTTGATAGCCGTGCTGAAAAATGTTGTATTTATGATATCGATTTAATTAAAGTAAGTATGAACTAAATAATGATCTTCTAATAAACTTGTTTGTAGGTTATAATTATTTGATATAGCAAACTCATTTAAATCAGAAGCAAAAAGAGAACTCAAAATATTTTAATCTATAGTAATGTTTTCAAAGATTACTTATTTTGACTTTTATACAGCAAAGAAGCTAGTTCCTATTACTATATTGTTTCTAAATTTCACATTTTTTATTTCTACGTAATTCATTCCATACTCTAATAAGAATCCAGGTAAAGTTAAGCTATTAGATACTTCATAGCCATTGTTCAGCATGTCAACTGCTCCTCCGTTGTAGATTAGTTTACCACATCCATAGGGCTCTATTTTACACTCCAATTAAATAATCAAAGCGGATGATTAGCTCATAGCGACTTAGTTATTGATAAAATTCACATTCAGTAGTTCTATTTCAGTTTCATCTAATTCAATTAATGATTTATTTTAACTTCTAAAATTCTTAAATGTGATATTCTCTAAAAGTATCCTAGTGTTCTTTTAGCTTATAATAAAGGATCTATCATAAAATTAATCACAAGATGACTATGAAGCAAAAGATCCCTCAGCAATTTCTTCATATCTATCATTCATAAATAGTTTATCAACCTTTTTAATACTAGGACAATAAAAACACTCATCACATCCTAGTGCAAATTATGCATTAAAGATAATATCTTTCATCTTCAATACACCTTAGTTTACTTCAATCTGTATACGAGGATCAACTAATACTTCAACTGGATTATCTGAGCATCCTTCAACATTTTCAAAGTTTTGGCATAAAAGTGTCTCGATTGTGATCTCCTCTGCAAAAACCTCTTGTAATGGCCTATACTAATCTCTAACATACTAGCTTATAGTTTCAGATATAGGATAATATGAGGTAGTTCCTTTTAATAAGTAAATTTTAGTATAAGAGCTATAAATCCTTAAAACAGCTTCACTTAAGCTTAAAAAGGGGTTTTCTATAGTTCCTTCTGCTGTAGAATCTGGATTGTCTCCTACATAAAAGACAGTGGGCTCTTCCTATGAGCTTAAATCTTCATATGGCATACAAATCTTTCATTTTCCGTCATAAGCGTAATATCCTATAGGGCACTTTTCTACACATTTTCCAAAGTATTAGTAAGAGTATTAATCTTAACTGCAAAAATAGCACATATCTTGATTACCCCTTAAGCAAGGGTTTTATCCTGTATAACTACCGCAATATAATATTGCATAACCACATTCTTAATTATTGCAACTCTCATAGCATGCATAGTCTCACCATACTGAATATAGATCACAACCTGGATTGTTTAGCTTACATTAGGAATAGGCTTGATTATAACTTCAATCTTTTTAATCAATTTGAGCAACATAAGCTAATTCTTAGTAATATATCTTAGCGCAGTCTTAATCTCAATTACAGCTGGGTACAATGCACTCTGAATTACATCTACCAAGTTTTGTACTATCACATCCAGGTGCACAATCTTCACAATCTCCTCCATCATATTAACAATCTCAAACCCAGCACTCATCCTCACACTTTCCATTATCTACCATAGAATTCAAACAATTTATAGCACAATAATCATTACAATCTTCCTCTTCCTCATCACAACTAAAACACTCCATTTAGCATTCGCCATCCCTCAGCATTTCAGGAAAACAGCCAGGTGCACATAAGCATCTTAGACTGTCATATTAACAACTTTCCGTATTACAATCTTCATCGCACTCATAATTATCAAGCAACCAACCACGACATCCAGGATTACACTCTTGATCCAAGCAATCTCCTCCATCTCCCTCACAATCCTCCGTGTAGCATTCCTCCTAACACTCTCCATCTCCAATCATACTCGTAAAGCATCCACTTGAACAATCTCCGCACTTATTATTATCAAATTTACAAAGTTCAGTGCTGCATTCCTAGTCACATTGGTCATTATCTAGTAGTTCTTAGGTGCATCCGGAGGCACAGATCCCACAATCTGCGAAATCAAATCCACATTCAAATTTGTCGCATTATGCATCACATTATCCATTCCTAAGAAGGCTTAAGTCGCATCCTAAGTCTTGGCATTGAGATTAGCAGTCAAATATTGGCTAACCCTCGCTTGGCGAACTTAATTACTAGTCGAAATTACACCAGAAGTTTATGCACTCTTGATCGCAGTAGTCATCACCCACCTAATTATAATTTACTCAGTTACTATAACATCCAGGATAGCATAAACCTCTAACTTATCCTGCTAATAGGAGAAGAGACAGAAAAACCATTTTATATAAATTTTGAAGCTGGGTAGAAGAAGTTTATAAGTTGTTTAGGTAGTAGTTGTTAGAGATAATTTAACCTATTTTTGTAAACTTGTCCTAAAAGATCTTGTATGAATAAGATAAACAAAGATGAAGTCCTTAGTATACTGCTATTATCGTTATTTTAGCATAAAGTTATTGATTATATCTGAATTATTGAAATGTAAAAGCCTACATTGGAATAAAAGTTCAATTATTCCAAGGAGTACTATAATATCTTAAGGGAGATAATATATGTCTATTGTATAATTATATCTCAATTAATAAAGGTAAGTTTATAGCTAATAAATAATTTTAAAATTATTAGTCTTTATATATGTTATCTCGAATCAATTTGTATTACATCAATAAAAATATATGTCAATATCTCTATTAAAAAGTTAGTATATGAGAAAATTAAAGATATATTAACTTGTAAATCGGTAATAAAGAGTAATTTTCTATTCGCTATAAATATTTAGTGTAAACCAATAGGAAAAGTAAACATCTGCCAAAGGAATTTGAAAGTTTATTAAATAATATGCATAATTTCAACTAGAGAAACTTATACTACAAATTCCTTTAAATATAATACACAAAATAAATGTAAATACAATCTAGAGTAAATATACAAAAATGTATAGCATTTACAGGAGATAATTCAACAATATGATATAGTAGTTAGGAGAGTTAAGAGAAAGTGCAATGTATTAAGTCCAATAAATAATAGGAAAATATTGTAAAAATATATCTAGTATATGCATTTCTATTTGAAAGGTAACAGAATTTTTTGGTTAGTAAAAATATATCAAGTATATTGAAAAATTGTTGTATTAGAAAAAGATGATAATTTAAATGAGAAAAATAAATTTATTATTGCAGATTAGCTTATATGAAATTTATCTGAATGGAACTTATTACTTGTGCATATCTTTTGGTTTGAACTAATCTTTAAAGCTTGTTGTGGCATAATCGTTATTTCACTCAACTATCTTTTAACACAATATTACTCTTGATTTTAGTATTTAATCAAATCATTACTAATCATAATGATAAAGCATCAAGAAATATTGATGAAAGTAATTAGTTTTTATATCATGTCTATAGTTTTCTTAATTCTATACTCTATGATGTTATATATATGTTTAAGAATGAGAGTATCTAATACGGACTAATTAATAAGAGTATTGAAAAGAAATTGAACTTTATTTTGTAAGGATATTAAAAGTTTCTATGATTCTTGAGTTAAACACTATTATATAATTCTTGATTAGATCACATATTATTATAATGATTCCTTTGATATTAAACACGATTTTCAGAGTAGTTAAAGGAATGTATTATTGAGTCCTTGTATAAATTGCGTATTAATATAGTATTGAGAACTATTAAAAGCGTATTTTAACTTTTACTTCTGAGTCAAAATAATTGATATTAGCAAATTATGCACAGTTGAAAAGATATGCACTAAATGGCTATCTTTTATGATAAAATCGATTGTTGCCCTTAAATCCTTTAAATTTTTGCTGTCACTATTTTTATTAGTATATCTAGTGAATTATATACTTTATTATTCTTTACTGTGGTATCTTAACTAAAATATTTGCAAATATAGTTAAAAAAAGTTTTAAGACTACAGCATGAAATTGATAATAGGACTAGATGTATTAAAGTATAATTAGTAAATTATAATAACCTTTTAAACATGAGACTTAAACTTAAGCTATGGCCAGTTATATTAAAATTGATAAACTATAAGACATTAATTTGGAAAACATATTATGATTAATAGAGTAGATCAAAAGAATAGGTTTGCATTTTACTAAAAGCTTTAAAATAGATTATACAAGAAATTTGAAATATAGAAATACAAAACAAATAGAAAAGCTGATATATAAAATGAAATTTTAGAAAAACTATCATCAAATTGTAGTTAAAAGAAAACTATAACTATAAATTAAGGCATAGAAACGTATTATATCTGATTTAATAGATTATTATTATAACCAATCAAATGTTATGAACTATATAGCAAATTTATATATTATAAAGAGCAAGATGTCAAAGGACATTTAAGTATTACACAGCAATTCACTAAAATTAATGAAAAACATAATTGAAAAGCTAAATTTATTATCTAACGAGTATAATTTTACTAATAAAAGAAAGACTTTACCAACTTAAATTTTGAAGTTATTAATCACTTTATATTAATAAGAATACTGGCTATATAAAAAATCAGAAGGATTGAGTGTTAAGGTAGTCAGTGAGATATGATAAAAAGCCAATATAGAGGTAAAATTTACTAATTATTTGCTGAATTACTATTTCTATATGAAAGTAACGATTAAATACTTGATAAATAATATAAAAGTTAATTTAAGACTACAACATCAGGCTAACTTTACATATGATTGATACTGAGAATGATTAGATTCCAATTCCAATATTAAAATGAAATAAAGCTTTCTGATTTATGAAAAATATAGCCTCTTTAATTATTTATGTAAATATAGAACTATAAAATTTGAGTATTTCACGAATCTTATATTGAAATAAAGAACAATTAAAATAAACTTTAACTAAACTAATCATCTATCATATATTTTCGGTGGTTGAATAATGCTCTAATTTGACTATTATAGCTTCGTAATTAATTCTACTCTGTAATTATGCTATCTCTCTCTGCATAATACAAATCTAAACTTTATCGTCCAACAGCATATCGTAATAGATTGTCAATTAAAACCGTTTAAGGCAGTACTAATACTGACTACGAACGTCTGAAAATGTAGATTATAGAGACAGTAATAGCTATAAAAGCTAAAACACAAGATACGATAAACCTTATAAAATTCATATCATCTTCTATATTCTAAGAGAAATATAAAACTAAAGCAAGTAGTGAAGTTGCCAAAGCTACAGCTGATTGTATAAGTCTTGTTCTTTTGTCGTTATAAGTTCGTATATAAAGACTTATTAAAAACTGTGAAATAAGTAGTACTATGCATATCAATTACTGGATTTCATAGCTATAAATGAAAACCTGTACAGCTAAAACATAAACCAACTTAAAAAGAACTTTCTCAATGATAAAGTTTTAAGTCATGTATAAGCTCCTTATATAAAATATATACCTGAAATGATTGAAGATACAATGAAGAGCTGCTATAACATATGCAATAAAGGCCAATGTGCTTAAAGCAAGATAAATAAGATGCTAATTTTCCCAGCAAGGAATATCACAGTTAAAGTGCATATTTATCTTATCTTCAGATTCACCGTCAAAGCAATAGAACGGTGTTAGTAGCATTTTTGCTGTAGGTAAGAAAAGTACATTGCATCCCAAAGGAAGAAGGGCCTCTCCAATTCTAGCAAATACATATAACTTGGGTATTTTTTTAGCCATGTAAATATAGCATAATAAGTAGAGAAAGACCCAAAGTATGGCTGTGGATACTGTTATAGCAGCCGCGGCTCTAAAACTTGTTTCAACTAGAGAATGCCCAGGGCTAAATTGAAGTCCAAAGGTTGTTAATGCTAAGCTAAGACTAAAGCGAATATGGTCGTATTTGAACCCAGCTGCTATATACTAAACAGATTCAGCCGCCATAGCTATCATTAGCATTAGATCTTACCACAAGTAAAGTGTCTTTTCTTTTATATCCTTTACCTTTCTTTTCATAGTAGTGATAAAAAATACAATAGCTACAATCATTGCGATAATTACTAGGATTGATATTAATCCAAATGTTAAGTTTTAACCTTCCTTGATTTCTCCTTCATCCTTGTAATAACACTCATGAGATGTATCTATAACAGCTGTTGGTATTTCTGTACTACCTGTTATCCAAACGTGCTCAAATTCATCGTTGTACTAAAAGCGGCTGGAGTTAAATACAGAAAACTCGAAAAACCATCTTTTAAGCAAGTCATCACCATCATACATAACACTTTGGAATATTATAAAGGGCTCATAAAGGAAATTCCTATTTTATTGAATCCTTAGTCTTGTTGTTGACCCTTCAACAGAGATAGAGCTCATAATATCTCTTAGTATGTAAGGATCCTCGTAGTCTATTCCTCGCATCAACGCATGGTCTATGCTATTGACGAGTATGATAATTGCATCAGCCATATATGATATAATATCAGGAGCTTCAGCGCCAAGTTATTAGGCAATAGCCTCCTTGATCCATGGGCCTTCTTTGGCGCTATAGGCTTATCTGGTAAACGATAAAGATCCTTGGTAATATTCTCTTAAGTGCTCATAGCCTTCGGGAATAAAAATAAATTCACTATAATTCTCTATGTATATATTAACAAACTTATTTGTGTACCCTCTGTCATAAAATACACTTGGTAAGTAATATTATTGTGTAATTTGTATTGCTGAAAAATAGATTCTAGACTCACAAGTTACGTAGGAATCAACTATATCTGGGTATTTTTCTTCATAATCCTCCGGAGAGCTAAGTATTACATTAGAGTAATCTGTACTGCTATTTTCAACAATCCCTCCTTGATCCTCTAATGCTTTTATAAATAAGCCAGCTTCAAATAGTAATACAGGGTCTTTGAGAACTACTATTTTATATCAGTCATATTTCAATACAAATTTTGCAATAAGATCGAATTATTCATTTAAATCGGGATTAACTCCTGCATATAAAGGAAACTTACTTCTATCAGCAAAGATCTAACTACCATCAAGAGGACATATTAGCAAAATCTCTATTTCTAAGTCCTAGAATACTTAGAAAAGAGACCCAAAGGCAAATCTCCACCAATTGTAAACTCAAGCTATTCCAAGATCTCCATCTACGCTCTAGATGCAGTTGAGCTGAGATTCATAAGTACCATACAATACACCACATCCCTCCGGATACTGTATCTTCAATACAAAGAATTAAAGGACTTCTTCAGATTCGTTATACTGGTCTATCAGTATGTCGTAAGTTAATCCCATGATTGGAGCATATCCATCTACCAGTCCATTGGGCTCATTGGGATCCTTATTTCCTGTTATTTTTATTTCATATAGGTCATTATTAGGTGTTATATAGGTGTTTCCAATAAAAACTACCTCTTTGGCTAGTTCTAGTTCGTTTTCATCATATTTACCTACATTTTCCCATCCATTCTCCTTCAGATTCCATATATTATAGCTTTCTTCCTGAGTTGATTCTTCTATCCATTTTACTAGCTCCGTTCTTATGCAGTCAATAAAGATCTCATTACAGGTTTCAGTAGATATAATATCAGCTATTAACCTATCTATTATCAAAAAGTGGTCAAATCTTTCTGTTGTAGCAGAGTTTCACGGAAAGCTGAGTTTTTACTGTATGCATATAGTGCCGATTTGATCTAGTCTTGAGCATGATTCGTTTACTGTCAATAAAAACTAGCCTACCTTCTCTAGCTTCACCTTTTTCAGCTCTTCACTCAAACTTTCACATAGCAAAGTATTTGCCAGACAGATGACCTTCTTGTAGCTTAGAGGCTTGATGTACTTATGAATATAATGTCGTATATATTCCCCTTTTGACTCAGGTAGTAGATGAGCAGACAGTACATCGAATCTATCACCAGTAGCATATTCCATGACCCTCTGGTAGATTTCTAAGTTTTACACAGTACTATCTGTAAATATGGCAATTTTCCCATCAATTTGAAAATGTTCCAAGATGGCGGTTACTGCCTCCGATGCCTTGCCAATTTTTGATTGGAAATATACAAATTCCTCCCTTTATAGAAAGGAAGGGGATAGCTCTAAGATAATTTTGCCTTTTGGGCCTATATGACGCATAGCATTGTAGTACTTCAGAGGGTTTGTTATTCCCATGTAGTAAACTTGCAAGTCACTGATGGGATTAGAGATGAACTCGGTGTAAGTTAAGCTTTGGACTTCTTCCTGGAAGTTGGGCAGCAACGGGTCGGAATCATCCAGTATTGCAAGGGAGGGTAAACCAAAAGCTGCGAGGAGAGATAAGAGAAATACAACCATTTTAATTATGACAGAATTTAAATTAGTTGATATTTTGCATTGTATTTGTAAGCCCTTGCTTAATACCTTTTTAATTAAACAATTGCTCTAAGATGCTATTCAGAATCTACAAATAATCTTAGTTAATTTGATTAATGATTTTTTAGAAGTTTACAGTGTTATAATAATAGTAAAACGTTATTCATGAGGAGAAATAGTTGATATTATTTGCTGAAGCCTTTGCAAGTCTTTTTATGGACTTCTGTTTTCTTTGCTTGTAGTAATGGATTTTTCAAATTATTCATCATAGTAACATTTAGTCCACTTTTAAACTCCTTTAGCATAAAAGGTCTTAATAATTAACCCAGGTACTCTCTTTTGATTTAATTAGAGTATATAGTATTATCTATCAACTAATTGATTGGCTTTTATGACTGAATCGCACTTAAATTGGCTTTTAACACTTTTATCGTTGAAATCCTTCGGAATTTATAAGTGGATATTTTATGAGACAATTTAAAACTTCTTAATTAGCAGGCCATCAATAATACAATTAGAACATATAGTAGCAAAGTTCACTTAATGCATCAGTATCTCAATAATTTACTCAATTACTATTTTTATATAGGAGTATAAGTTAAAATATGAGTTATTTATACTCTATATAGCAGACTTCCTTAGCTAATAGTCGATATTATACGAACTACCAATTTATATTACTAAAATCAACTATTATGGCTAACACTTCTTAAAATCTCTTGTACTATCAGAAGTAGTTTTGCAGCTTCAACACTCTAAATCAAAACCTAATTGTAAGTAATATTTCTTGAAATAAGATAGGCCCCAACACTAATACCAACTACAGTTTGAATATAATTTGGCTCAATTTCCTGCAGTCTTTAAAGAAAATTGTTACTTAAACTATTTCTCAGCCCATTTCATTCCTATTCGTTAGTTTGGTTTCTTAATATCATATCAGCAGCATTTACAACAACTAATATTTTATAATCTGGGTTATCGAACCTTGCGAGTTCCTGTATATCTTAGTCTGTTAGCTAATAATTAAATAAAGGAAGGCTTTTACTATGATCGCTTTCAAACATAGAATCCATATATAAGAATTATAATATAAAGGTTTTTAAGATAATAAAAGGTGAAACAAATATAATTCCAGTTTATTAGATATAGCATACATTACCAGAACAATATAAGAGGGATTCTATTTTATTTTAGGCTTTTTGTATAATATATAAGGAAATAACTAATATTTATGCTCAATTTAACAGTATTCAGGCTCTTATTCTTTACTATAATCAATAGATTGATCTACTATTGCTAATTTGTTTAGATATACCAATAGGAAGTCCACTTTAGATGCTAGTAAATAATCTTCTTCCAATAATGTACATTGAAATCTAAATATCAAACTAAGTTTTTAAGTTAGACTGCTATTGTATCACCTAGTATTTATACTTATTTAATCAAACATTTATCTTTTTTAATTTTATTAGTATATCTACAGCAGTTTAAGTATTTTCCTTAAGTTTACTTACTCCTTATATAGCATAAATCTGATTTCTATAATTTTTTCTATACCCATAATTTACACATCCCATCAAAACCTCCTAATAACCTCAATTCAACCTCTATAGAATCTCCTTTAAGCTTCCCAGCAACTACTCATATTATAATATGTAAGAAAACATGTAGCACTTACGTACCCTATCCCGTGCTTCTAAAAAAGACCTATCCTCTCCAATGTCAAATGCTTACGACCCTAGAGAGGTAGAGTCTCAATGGTACTAATTCTGGGAGGACTCCTAAATATTTTCCCCGGAACCAACTCCGGATCTTTCATCTGACTAAAAATTCGTAATGATGATTCCCCCTCCAAACGTAACCGGCTCCTTACACCTCGGACACGCCCTAACCGCCGCAATAGAGGACACCCTTTCCCGATGGAACCGCATGCAAGGCAAATCTACCCTCTGGCTTCCGGGAGTGGACCATGCAGGTATAGCAACACAGAGCGTGGTGGAAAAAATGCTGTGGAAGGAGGAGCAAAAGACACGTCATGACTTGGGCCGTGATGAGTTTGTACGAAGAGTCTGGGAATGGAAGGAAAACTACGGTAATAGGATATGTCTGCAGAGCAGACGTATGGGGTCCTCTGTAGATTGGAACAGATTCAGGTTTACTATGGATGATTAGTTATCTCTGGCAGTGAGAGAGGCCTTTGTGAGGATGTGGGACAAAGGGATTATTTACAGAGCGAATAGGTTGGTGAACTGGAGTTGTCATTTGAGGACGGCAATAAGTGACCTTGAGGTGGAGTATAAGGAGTTCAATGAAAGTACACAGGTGTAGGTGCCTGGACATACTGAGAAGTGTGAGGTGGGAGTGCTGCATAAGTTCGCGTATTAGATTGAGGGAAGTGATGAGAAGTTAGTAGTGGCAACCACAAGAATAGAGACTATGCTGGGAGATACGGCAGTGGCAGTGCATCCGTAGGATGAGAGGTACAAGCATCTTATAGGGAAAAGGATAGTGCATCCGTTTGTTCCGGAAAGAGATATGCGGGTAGTAGGGGATGATGTATTGGTGGATATGAGTTTTGGGACTGGAGCAGTTAAGGTAACCCCAGCGCATGACTTCAGGGATTATGAGTGTGGTGTAAGGAACTCTTTAGAAGTAATTAATGTGTTTACTGATGAGGGAAGGATTAATGGTAACGGAGGGAAATTTGAAGGCATGATGAGATTTGAGTGTAGGATTAAGATTCTAGAGGAGTTGCAGGAGTTGGGACTGTATGTAGATAAGGAGAATAACGCTATGAAGATCGGGTTCTGCTCTAAGTCCGGGGACATAATTGAGCCGTATTTAAAGCCGTAGTGGTGGGTGGATTGCAAGGACATGGCAAGTAGAGCGGTGCAGGCTGTGAGGGAAGGGGAGTTAAAGGTTTTGCCTGATTTCCACGAGAAGACTTGGTACTAGTGGCTAGAGAATATAAAGGACTGGTGTATATCAAGATAGCTATGGTGGGGGCACAGATGTCCCGCTTATCTAGTAAACGTGAAAAATTCGGAAGGACAGAGATACTATATGCCTGATGTTTCCAATAACCAGCATTGGGTGTGTGGCAGGACAGAGGAAGAGGCCTTAGAACGCGCATAAAGGTTCAAATAAAACGATGAAGACATAATTGAGCTAGAGTAAGATCCAGATGTACTAGACACTTGGTTTAGCTCCGGCCTGTTCCCCTTTTCCACTCTCGGCTGGCCAAATGAGGATCACCCAGATTTCAAAGCGTTTTATCCTAATACAATTCTTGAAACAGGTCATGATATACTGTTCTTCTGGGTAGCCAGGATGGTCATGATGGGATTAGAACTTACAGACAAGCTACCTTTCACTACTGTTTACCTACACGCAATGGTACGTGACTCCCAAGGCAAGAAAATGAGCAAATCTCTTGGAAATGTGATAGATCCTCTAGAAGTAATTGAAGGATGCAGTTTAGACTAACTAGTACAAAAGGTAAAGGAAAGCAATTTAACAGATAATGAGAAAAATAGGTCTATTCAGGTGCTTAGAAAGGAGTTTCCCAAAGGAATTGAAGAGTGTGGAACTGATGCTTTGAGGTTTGGACTGTTGGCCTATACGGTTTAAGGGAGGAACATTAATTTGGATATAAAGCGAGTTATAGCTTATAGGCACTTCTGTAATAAGCTGTGGAATGTTATGAAATTTGCTTTAAGCAATCTACCGGAAAGCTTTGCTCCGGATAATAGATTTACCTAGAATCCTCCTAATATGTTTATTAACTAGTGGATTATGACTCGACTGAGTAAAACCATACAATCTGTAAATGAGAACTTCAGGGATTATGTGTTTGGAGAGGCTGTTAGAGTAATCTACGCCTTTTGGCTGTATGATTTTTGCGATGTTTACTTAGAAGCCACAAAACCTATTTTCAGGTCAGGGGACAATGAGGCAATACTGGAAACATAGAATATACTATACACATGCATTGAGAAGGGACTGCTTTTACTTCATCCAATGACACCTTTTATTACAGAAGAGCTTTATCAGAGACTGCCTAATCCCAATAAATCTGACAGTATATGTATTGCCCAATTTCCGTAGAGTTATCCTCATTTAGAAGCTTAGGAAACAGAGGATATACAGTAAATATTGATGGCTATTGTTAAGACCACTAGGTCGATGCAAGTAAGTTTGAATCTTATTGGCAAAAAACCTTTGTTTTATATAAAGGGAAACGATCTTGCAGCTGTATAAGGAAATCTTAGTATAATTCAAACATTAGGAAAGACCGGGGAAATCACTTGCGTTGATAATCTTCCTACTGATAGATGTATTATGAATGCTTGTGGGTAATATGAAGTTTATTTACATCTGCCTGATGATATTGACATAAAGGCAGAAATTGATAAGCTTAATAAAAAGGTTGGGCAATTATAAAAGTATATAGAAGGATATAACAAGAAAATTAATAATCCTAATTTCAGTAAGGCACCGTAGGCTGTGTAGGATGATGCTATTGAGAAGTTACAGCAAAGCAATGAAGAATTGGCAAAATTAACAGATGAAATTGCAAAGTTATCCCAATTATCTTAGTAATTAGATTGATTTTGGTAGTATAATTAGTTAAAAAAAGGTTAATTATAAATTATTAGCATGAAGAAATGTTATTGTAATTATAGAATATCTAATCATAAGTTTACAGTTAATTCTTAAAGATCTGATATTACCCATGATAAAATCTAGTATAATTACTCCTTAAATTAGATATGAAAAATCAAAGATTCATTTTCTCTGTATAAACTTATAAAAGAGCGGCTAAAAACTAGAAAATATACTACCTTTCTTCATGGTTTTACTTATATCAGATAAGTACTTTATAAGAAGACTTAAAACTATCCCATCTGCTAAAAAAGGATTATAATTAATCGACACTTATTATAACAGAGTAATATTTGAAGTAGAAGAAATCTATCTCTTAAGGTTCTATCAAAGGCACTAAAACTGTCTATAATTTTAATCAAAAATACCTCAAAATAAAGATTGTGATAAATTGATTATATTACTAACTAAGATAATAATTGATGCAAAGCTTGATTAATGGATAAAGCTGTGAATGCATGGAACATCAAGATAATACTTATAAAGAATAATATAATGGATAGATCAAGTATTTCAGAACAATCAAAGATGAAAATATACTGAGAATTATTCAAGATTTATTTAATATCAAGCAATATAAACGAGCTGCATGCTCAAATAAATTAAAGAGATTCCATCTGTCTTAAGATCTGAAGAATAACAAAATGATATGTTTTCCTATTAATTTTGACCATGATATTTATTTACTAACAACCAATACTAATAACTTTTATTAACTACCAATCTCTAATAACAGTTTTATAATCCTCATGCCTAGCATTCATTATAGAAGTATATATAACTTTTCCTTTTCTGAATATAACAGGAGCAGACAACACCTTATATATTTCATTCCCATTTACTCTCTCTCTTCCTACTTCCTCGAGAAGCTTAATAACCTGATCTCTTCTATTATCATTTTCAGGTACAGGATTCCAATAATCATAATTAGTTTCTAACACATACCAATTATCCTTACTTATCTGCCTTACATCATGGAAAACAGCCCTATCCCTAGTAATAACCGCTGCTTCATTGTCCTTCACGCCAGCTAGTATATAATAGCAAGTAGATATAACATTTGCCGACTTCAGCCTGCTAAATGCTTCCTAATAGCTCTCAGCACTCTCCATAACCTCCCTAATAAGAAAAGTGTTTCCCTAGTATCCGGATACCAAAGCAATCAAATTATAGATCTAAGTGTTGTCCCAAGGATTCCTCTAATTCATTACAATAGAAAAAGCACTAGGCTTCATAGCCGTCGCAACTCCAAAATACCCAGCAAACCCAGTAGAGTGAAACAAGAGCTTCCCAGATTTATAAAAATCAACGTTAATAGTAATCTTTCTCAGTACCTCAGCGTCGTCGTAGTCTAAATTCCTCCCCAGAACAATTGAGCCGTCTTACTGTCTTGCGGCTATACTGGTGCAATGCACCTATAGCTCGTAGGTGTAGTTAAGTATCATCATATCCTAGTAAGAAATCCCTAGCACCTGAGCCCCGCCTATCATTTCCTCTCTGAGCTCATTGCTCAGGTAGAAACTATCCAAGGCCGTGAACAGTAGAAGTTTCTAAGTATACGATATTCTTCCTATCATCTCGCTATGGAAGTCCAGTAGCAGGTCCTTATTAGCCTATAGCACATGGGACCATCTACTGTAAGGCGGATCGTCTAAATTTACAGTGAACTTCTAAGGGATATGCTCACTTTAACCAAAAGCAATTAGAATTAAGATAAAATTCATTAAAATATTAAACCTAACTTAATTTTCCTAGTGAGATCCTCTGCAAGGCTTTACCACCACCCTTCAAGTTCTTGCACAGTACACTGAGTGCTATATAGAGTCTGGTGAGGTCATAGTAATTCGACGATTTAATAGTCATGGTGTGATCATCACTTGCCAGTACCAAATAGTAATCATTGTCCCTATGCAGCTCTAAAGTGCATACAGTACTCAACGCGATTTTGTCAATAATAGCCTACTACACCAGCATAAGAGCATAATCGGAGGTAAGCATGATTTCAACGTTCTCATACTAAGACAATTTCATATAATAAGACATATCCTCTTCATTATGACCCTGCAGATTCCTCAGTATAGCCTATGCATCCGCCAATTCCTCATCATAGTTTTCCAAAACACCCTTCTACCCAAAATTCCTAGGGGTCCTTTTCCTCTTCATACTAAAAACTGTTCCCTTGTGTATCCACTTAGCAGTATTCGCAGTACCTTTAGTAATAGAAGTCACCAGTCTCAATACAGCGTTTATAGGAAAAACGATCAACCCAGTAATTCCGTTTCCTATTCCCTTCATCAATCCTCTTCCTCTCCCAAGCCTCCAGCCCCTAATTGGTTTCTGTATTACTCCAGCTACACCGTCATAGCACTCCTTCCCCGCGCCTATCAATCCATAGTAAGTTCCATTAAGCAGATGAGTACTTTTCTGCAGATGTGACAGCCCTGCCTGGTCACCCGCTAATGTTCTGAAAACAGTGTAGAAACTGGCTGTGATGTTAGTTACACTTTCCAGCCCTCCGCCCACTGAGTTGCCTATAAAAGATCTCACGCCATTAGAGATTCCATATGGAACAGTGCTGAGTTTCTATGAGTTGCTCCACGGTTCCTGGACTAGATCTAGCACTCCGTCTATTTAGTTTGTTGCTAGAGTCAGAGGGTTTCCCAGTAGATCAGAACATCCGATTACTTTAAACATTTAACTGAGGATTTTGCGAAGGTAGGTTTGGAATAAGTCGTTGGTTAGTTGGGTTACTGATATAAACACATGGTTCATTTTGACTTCTTTTAGGTAAAGCCTTGCCCCGGATATGTTTATGATAGAACCCGCTAGTTTTGGTATTACATTGGTTATACCGAGATAGAGCACCCTGGTGTCCATGTTAGAGTTGATTTTGAAGTCTATGTTGAATTAGAAGGGATTTATGACAAGGCGCTGTATGTAGAGCTTCTAGGAGGAATCTGTCAGTACTGTTGATAGTTTTATGTCCTTTGCGTTCAAGTCAGGACATACTTCCGTTACTGGAATATAGTCATCCTTCAAGGAAACAGCGAAAAAGTTGTCCTTTGCAAAAGATTTCGCATAAATATCGTAGAATCCCAACAGGACGTTTAGAGTTTCCTGGTTGGCCATTAAGTTTAACTCAGCTGTTGTTATTTCTATGTTTTTGAATATGGTAGTTTCAGTTTGCGTATTGTCCTTTTGCTTGATTGTGAGTATGTCTTGGTTAATGGTTATTTTTATTATGTGTTCATCAGGCTAGTAAAGTCTGCCGTAGAAAATCACAGGGAAGTGTCCTTGGTCTGGGTTCATGTTATCTATTTATATCTCGTGGATAAAGCAGTAAATGTTTCTCACTGAGTTTTTCTAGCGTCTGTTTTCATTCCAGCTTTCCTAATTATACTTCAACTGTATATCAAGAATACTTATAAACATTTACTCTGCTGGAATGTTATCAATAAAAGAAATTCCTATACCGGGGAGTATGCAACTCATGTCGAAATACTCTCGTACAAGATTGTCTTATCTGAATCTTGCAATGTTTGTGCTTACTTACAGCTTTGCTCTTTAATCTGATTTTATAGTGATACATTTAGAAAATCCTTCAACTCCTATATCAACCTGCAGCCCGTCTACTAGCTTATCTAGCTTTGAGATAGACTCAATTGAGTAAACCCTGTGCTGTCCGTTAGATTCTATTTCTATACGTTTAGTAGGAGCATAAGGGTTCTCCAAAGCAAGGTAATAAGTATTGTTTGCATTAACTTAGAACCAATCTCCAAATTATTACCGAATTTTTATATCATTTCTTGATACATTTTTAATTATAATATCAGGTTGACTTGGTGCTAGAATTTCTATTTAATTAGTTCCAGTTCCATTAGCACCTATAACGACTCTTAGTACTTATCTGTACTGGGAACTAGGGTCTACTTTAGTATGTTCTTCCATTGATAGTTCCTCAATGTCTTCCGATTCCCTCGTTTTCATTAAAATCTAGAAATCATCATATATGTCAAGTGGAAAGGGATATGATCTCAATTCTGGCTTAAGTGCTAGAGTTATATAAGGAGTTAAGGAGTCGAAGCTCTCTGATTCAAATAAAAGGTGTTAGTCTGGCTTTAGCTCCTTTGCAGTAGTTGGTATATCCAGGCGAAACTGTTGTATGTATATAGGAATCTTCAGCCTGTTTTTCAGATAGTATCTAGGAACAATGTTTACGAGAATAGTCTTATACATAGGAGCACTTGCTTGCTGTACATGAATACCGAATACCTTGTACTTATAATTTTCGTCCATTACGCTCACTTAATCTGTATATCCGACAATATCTATATTAAAAGACTCAGACCATTATACTATTTTGTTTTGCTCTGGTTATATAAATGCTAGTTCTAATGTAGGCTTGTTTTCTATCTTGTGGAAAGCGGCGTATTCTTATTTATTGACTACTAATTAAACCTAGTTACCACAGACTAATGAATAATTCGTCTTGTTTATAATTACATAATCCCAGTAAACTGTTATAAGCTTAGGCAGTGTATTAGTCATTATATCTGCGTTGATTAGCTCGTCTGGCATTTTAACTAGCCTTGATAAGTCGATATCTTTGTTCCTCATGTATACCTTTTCTACTACCTCAGTCATTACTCTAGTACAAGGATAGCTCTTTTAGTATCTGAAATCCTGTATTTGCTTGTATAGAGGTTAATACTCTGAACTCATAGGCAGTCCTTCCTCTAATTCCATAATGATTCTACAGTCTTGATCAAACACCTTATATTAATTATATAAGACTTACTTTTAGCCAGACTTGAGATATGTATAAATATTTTCAACACTCTCATCTACACTTTAATACTCTACTTCAATGGGACAGGGCAGAGTATTTCTGATTACAATAGGAGGCAGTATCTACAGCACATCCAATACTTTCTAAAAGTGATTTTTGAACTACTATATAAAAACTGATACATACACATCAGGTTCTATCTCCAGTATTTAATTCTTCCATAACTCCTCCTTTCCATTTATAGTTCTTATATAAGACGTTTAATTTTCCTTTAATATTTCCAAAGGAATAAAAATAGACTGATTTGCTGAAAGTATTAAATCCCTGTTTGCTACAATTCTTAGATTATACTTAGTATGATTCATTACAACAGCTTTTGACCCAATTGTATACGTTCTTATATCCCCTGTAGCTGAGGTAATAAAGGAAGTTCCAAAATTCTCATAATTTCCGAAGTATCGTATCTGAATCCTTGAATCCTCCAGCTTGGTACTGAATATCTCCTTTCCTAACGATGGGAATGAAAAAACTGCTTATAATGGTAAATCAAATGAGTTTACAATGCTGGTAGATTTCCCTCCGTTTTCGTATTTCCGCAAAAACTCAATTTCTCTTGAAGTAATCTCTAATTTACCGTCTACACCGATTTTCTTGGGTTCACTGTTTGCAATGTTTAGTTATAATGATAATTCAATACCAGTTTTATTAATGAATTGATGAGTAATGTTTTTATGCTGAGATTCTAGTTATTTTTCATTATCTGCGATGATTCCTACTAATTGCTAATCTTGCCCTATGCTTCTAGCAAAAACTTGATTTATAAGAAGTCCGATTGTTTCTATCATAGCATAAGACACGTTTATGTGGAGCTGTTGCTCGGATAAAAAGCCTATTTTAAACGAATTTTTCTACTATTCAATCTCAATTTAAGATTCCCAAGGTTCTATTAAGGGTTCCCAATGGTTTTTTATTAAATTGTAGTATTCTGTAAGGAAAATTGATTTTAGCTTGTACTATGACACTGCTCCTTACTTAAACCTTCCTTCAAAGTTGCTTACTCCTACGTGAATAAGAGACTTAGATTTTAGTTAAGTGTCATCTACTAATGTAAGTTGCAATGCATCACAATCTAGCCTAACCTCTATCTGTGCATCTGACTCTTACTCTTGTTCTGAAAAGGTGGACATGGATGTTACCATTTAAGGCTGCTCAAGGGCTTCCTCATTCTTCTTAAGCTCTATTTTTTACAGTAAGGTTAAGTTTTCGCCTGGCTGGCTTTACTAGGCTTCTGCATTTTACTGCTTTTTAAGCTCTATTTTTTACAGTAAGGTTAAATTTTCGCCTGGCTGGCTTTACTAGGCTTCTGCGGCTTCCTTCTTCTTAAGCTCTATTTTTTACAGTAAGGTTAAGTTTTCACCTGGCTGGCTTTGCTAGGCTTCTGCATTTTGCTGCTTTTTAAGCTCTATTCTCTACTGCAGTGTAAGTTAAGGTGATTCAGCCTAAGCTTCTTTCTTTTTCTACTCTATTTGTTATAGCAAACTTAAAGGTTATTTTTACTTTTACTTTTCTTGCTACCTAATCAATTTTCCTTGTTCTGTTTCCTGATTAATAGTATCCATTCATACCTCAGTCAGTTTTTGGAATAAATTAACGGCCTTTACTCCACATAGAAGAACGATGCTTTCTAAAAACACATCTATAACTTGCTTGTTGTTAATATTACTATAAAACATCGATACTCTTGCTGGAAGGATAAGATCCTGTATTTTCCTCATTTCGAATGTCTAGTTTTAAAGGTTTCTTAGTTAGGCTTACATTTATTTCCCTAATCCTCCTCCAATTGAAGATCTAACTTATACTAAGGACTAAGCTCTTGCACTTCTATTGATTTAAGTAGTTAACTAACCCAACTATGGTAATTGCACTGAACTATGGTTATTCTCATCTAATTTAATTTTCTTTATTGATATACCAAAATGTCTTATAATAATAGAGCCTTCATCGTTCTTATGGAAATACGTGTTATATGTAAAAATCCCCTCTGAGTTAGTATATCCGTTATAAGTGCTCTCAGTAGTGAAATGAAGCAGGGGGGATAAGGACAGTTTAATTACATTTTTGGTAATATCAGTACCCGATTCAGGCAATAGCAGCTAGAATTTCCTTAATACAGCTTTTACTGTAATTTTGGTTGTAAATGTTTCTAAAGTTTATTCCTCCTCCGCTGACGCCTTTTTCCTATGTTTTTGCTATTTTTACTCAATTCACTCATTTTCATCATCATTCTAAGGTGCTTATGGGATTTATAAAGAATCGACTAAGTTTCTAATACTAAGAACTGTTTCATGGCACAGAATAACTCTAATATTATCCAGTCCCACAGCTATGAATTATCTGTTATCAGTAGGATCGCTAGTGTACCCAGCCTTTACTAAATACTTCCTTTTCTCCCCAGGAAGTAACAAGTCTCCGTAATCATTCACCCTTGGATTACTAATAATCAAATCAAACGGCTTTTAGTTCAAAACGGCATCTTGCAGTTTAATAGAAGCAAGTTTAAATTTGAAGTTGATATAACCATCCTTCCTAGTCTTTAAAAACGATGTCATTTATCCTATATCTAATATAAGCACTGCTGTTTCTTCTTATCTGACTATAAACTAGAAATCATTTATAATAAAACGTCCTCGAAGGGCCATACTCTTATCAACCTGCTCATCGTTGTTTTGCTGTACTGTTATCTTCTATTGCTATTATTAGTGACTCTGCTGATTTTGCTAAGGAATTTTGTTTAGTTGTTCAAGCGTATTATACCCCAATTTAATCAAACTAGCTAGCTCTTGGTTCGACATATCAACTTGAATTACGTGAGAATTTTTAGAGAATCCTAAATGAGCTTCTATCAGCATAGGAATAGGCTATGTATTTGTATAAGAACTGTTGTATACTTTCAATGACATATTGATGGGCCTTAAAAGTGTCTCATATTTATCTTCAATTTTACTGAACTTGCCTTCTATTACTTAATATTCCCATATAGTGTTGATTTCTAGCTCAGTTAAGTTAAATTAATAAAGTTCGTAGTTACCAAGACGGTTTGTGGATTCTTATGTATCTGCTTTGAGTGTTCCCAGGTTAATCAAAAACATTGAGCCAGAGAGAGTTTCAACGTCTATTGGTAAGTAGATCATAGGGGCTTTTAAGTCTAATTCAATACTGAATTTTGTAGGATTTGTCGGCTCTAAGCTCTAAGTGACCATATCCTATCCCAGTTTTATATATTCTTTAGCATTTTAAGCAGCAAATTCGTTAAACTTGCTTATATTCACATTATTAGCAAAGTCCACAGTATACCACTTGATCGTTTCTGCTATATTTTTGAAATTTCCTACAAATTCAAGGTCCCCTTGCTCTATCTTCAAATTAGTTTCCTTGTATGTATCAACGTATACATTCAAGAACTCGTTTTTCATAATAAAGTTGAAGTACTCATGCTAGACTACAAAGTCGTATATCACAGTCTCCTTCATTGTAAACTCTAGTTTAACAGAACTAGGACGCATAATAAACAGCAAAGTTATCTAGTTCAAAGCTGCCTCACTCAAATCACATTAGGAACAGGACAGTCTACTAGTGAAATGATCGATTTATAAAATCACTTTATACTATTCGTATTAGTCGTCCTGTTATTATATCTAGCCCGCGTCTTCTAGAAACTCTGAGATTTAGTTCTATATAGAGTCTCTCTCCCGTTGGGCTTCTTTCTTAATTTCATCGATTTTTTCATCTCTTTCTCGGACTTACTCAGGGGAAGGTGAGCCCCACCATGTACTGTATTTATACGATATTTCCTCTATCTTCTTATTGATCTTATCCTCCAAATCCTCCTCTCTTAATTCCGAGTACCCTATTTACCTCGTTGACCATAAACTATGATATGTATATTCCCTCTCAAACTCCTTCATGCCTAGATAAGCTTAATCCCTTACTTAAATTTCCTGTTAGTTTTTAGAGTCTTTAAGGATTTTGTACTTTTTGTATCTTTCTTTGTACTTTAAAGCATGATCGTCCTTTAAGTCTTACTCGTTCTTGGAAGCTATGACTCCTTGCTTGAAATTGTTGTATTCTGACATGTAATCTACTGACTTTACGGCTTTTGTTAGCTAGCTTATGTTTAAATTAGTACGGATTTCAGGGACTCTTACAGTTAGTTATACAAAGGGCTTGCTTTGATTAGACTAGTCTTTGTTGAGAATTCCTTCTAATGTTAAGGAAATAGGTTGCAGTAAGTACTCGTGCTGTAATTCTTATTTTCTATCAGTTTCTTATAAAGAGTTTTATATGAAGTTATTCTTGATAGCCTCTAAGTCATTACCTTGAGTTATAATACTGTATTGTTAATTGTAGTCTAGAAAGAGGGAAAACCCTGTAATAGATACCATTTTATGCACTTCAGAGGCATCTACTACATAGGTTTGGTTGCCATTAGAATCACATGTAAATACCTATAGAGTTTTTAACGTTATCCCTATACAAAACGGCATCTTGTCAGAAATACAGTCATCTTCCAGCTTGATATACACCCCTGCAATGTCGACTTGTATATTGTCAACAATCTTAGTGACCATTCTCTGCATAAAGCCAGGATCTGACTCAGCTCCCACTGCTACAGCTTAAAAGTCTTCATTAGTTTTAAGTTTCTACCTCTTTTCCTTAATAAATTACTTAATCAGCTCATCAGAGCTCACATTCTTGTCAACAGTCCAATTATAATTAGAAACCAGAGCAAACACATTGCGGATTTTTATAATCAGAGGACTGGATGTAAGAGAAGTCCAGGGAATTGTGATTTATATTTTTCCAATATACCCTGACTTTAGCTTATAGGGTAATCCTATCTGATCTACTACTTTAGACTTTATTCTGAGATCTTCTAAAGTCACTTCTCCACTAAGCAAAGAAATGTTTAAACTATCTGAACTTAAATCCTCTATAAAGTTCCCTAGAACTCGGTTGAGGACATTAGCAATGACACCATTCATTTTTTTTATAAGTCTATACTAAATAGGATGTTTGTTCATAAGAACTATCCAAGTTATATATAGAAAGCATAACACTTAAACAAACTTATTGATAAATTCATTAACCTAAGATAGGAGTCATTGTATTCTGCAGAATATTAAGAAAATCTCCCACATGCTGCCCATTTTGTGCCTTTAGTGTATACGTCATTGAGTTTGTACTGAGATCAATAATCATTTCCATCAACAGTGCACTTTGGTCTATCTGAGCTCTAGCATAAAAGTAGAATTTGAGTATAGCGTCCTGTTACCCCGAAGCAATGCACATTATATTAGAGGAGGACAGCAGGTCTTCAATTTGCTAGGTATTCACTTACCCAACCCTCAACATCTTATTCTACCTTGCATCTTCCTCTAGACTCATCCACAGTGTCTAAAACTCACCGGTGTCCATAACAGGGTTTTACAGCAGTCTGAACAGCTCAATCTACGGCGGCATTTCCTACACAACAGCAGTCGGGGTTTGCACTTCTTCTAAACCTAATAAGTTAATATCCGCAGTGGGCTCAGCCTTATGCATTGGCTGTATTTCTTCCTCAGGAGGTAGCAGTTACTCTCGCTTCTTTATAAACTTATGGGAGGGTTTTTGGTATAGCACACTCAGAGTGTTGAATTCTTGTATAATAGTATCAGAGTAGGTCTACTTGTCCTCTTCTATAAAGTTGATTATAGGATGCTTCTCTGTATTGATGATCTCGTAGGCCTGCTCTGGGCCCAGTTGCAGTATTTTGTAGTAGTATCCGGCACGGTCCATTAAATCGGGGTTAGACTTGCTTGAGAATATGTTCTGGAATAACAGCCCCAGGGCTTACTGCATTTCCGGAGCTCTTTTGAGGAAAAGCTTGACAGCGGCCGTTAACAGGGCCATTTAGACAGTGAAACTTTGGGATTCTTGGTAATTATTGACATAGTACTCGAGGATGTAAGGAGCATCGTCTATTTACTCTCCGAACTCCCCGATCATTCATATAACTGCAGCTTTTCCCTCATCACTTTCCACGCTTTCTAAATTTCCCTCTATTGCTTGTAAGATTTCACTGCTTTGTTGCTTGTACTTTCTTAGGATGTCCTTCATTACTATAAGAGTGCCGGTTAGTACATAGTCTATATTGAGCTTTAGGAAGTTGAGTAGTTGGTATATGATTGCAGAGCTTGCATTGGGAATTCTAAGGGCTATTTTTCCTATTGCTTTTATAGCGTTTCTAGCAATTCCTACATCTACGTCTGTTACATACTCACTTAGCTCGTTTATTATGTCTTGCAAGCTGTTTTCTGTTGCTATTAAGGTTAAAATTTCTATTTTAAGGTATTTTATGTATGTAGGCTCGTCATATTTGCAGAAAAAGTGCTTGAATTCGTTCTCAAACATCTAATTTGCCCCCCGGGAAACTAAGAGGTGGATGTGGCATAGAACTGTATAGGATAACTCATAGGCCCCTGATACACTTCCACCTAGGAATAGAGTCAAAAGGGGAGCTTGTATTCTGCTGTATACTTGAGGCAGAATTCCCTCCTTTCCTTGAGTGTAGTTTAGAAATACTTTAATGCATCCTAAGACTACAGAACTACTAGCATGTTTTAGTCTGTCTTCAAGGATGTTAAGAATATCAAATAATTCCTCATCGTCCTATGGCGTATATTTTGATACTATATCAAAAATCACACTTTATGCAAATTCAGTATATTATTATATCCTATTTAACAAATATATAACCATCCTACGATTAATAGCAATTCCCCCATCATCATACAAAATTTCATTCAAAGCCAAAATTGCGTTACAAGAAACCGTTGCATCAGGATCTCTTATTAACCCATATAACAAATTAATATTCTAGCCTTCCTTAACCAAACTAGGATTACTGTAAAACAATTTAATTGTCCCAATAATAGAAGTCCTCCTTACATAAGGGTCAGGGTCTTCTAATCCCTCCTGTATGGCAGGCTATTAGTACTCAAATGCCCCGGGGAATCTAAGAGAACACAAACATCTCAGCGCCAGTCCTCTTATCTTAGCATCAGGATTAGTCCTTTTACAATCTTTCAGAAAAGTGTTTATTGCCATCAATGCTTAGTCTCCACTGTCAGATGCGTAGTTTATTAGGTAAAGATATATCATCTTTTTCTAGACTATATCAGTTGTACTAGAAATCATCACCATGTCTGTAAAAAGCTTAGAAACATCAATTCCTAATGTCATATAGGCTATTACTTTCTTTATAGCATCTCTTCGCTTGTTCTAATCACGCTCTGTCATTATTTACTTAAGAAGCTGTTTTAACTCGTTAACTTCTGACTTTTTGTTGTCAACTACAAAGCTAGGGGGAACTCGGTTTCCTGAATGCATTGCAGACATTTATATATAGGTTAGAGGAAAATCAGGATTTTGCACTGATAGTTAAAGGAGAAGTTATTTAGGTGTAATGTAGTGTGATATGATAAAGGTTTACTATTTTGTTTATTAAACTTAAGTTGGCTTACATTATACTAGATAAGATGATTATTGTACAAGAGAATGTGAATAGTTAGTTTTAAATATATTCAAAGAAGTTTTAGTAGCTTTTTATACTTTATAATTAGACTGGGTATTTTGGCTTTAAATGAATTACTCAAATAAATCAGTATATTTGGTATAATTAAAATAGTAACACTTCTTTAATATTAATATACTTCTGCTTATTACTACTTCAATACTAATTTTCTCAATCTATAACTTTTAGTTTATTTGAATAAAATAGGCCCAAAGGCAATTTAATAAACCTATTTAAACATTATCCTACAATTACCAATTAGAAGCCCTATTTAATTCAATTAATCTCTACTAAAAGAACAGCCTACAGTCAAAATAATTATAAAAAATAATATGGATAATACTAACCAAAAAACAGGAGCATAACCATTATCTAATCAATTAAACCAAAACATAAACAGGAAAAATTCAAGAGTATCAATACACATCCCTTCATTTAGATTCGATGAGGCATAATCCAAAAGGAGTTTCCAATTTAGCAGAGATAAATCTTCAACTTAAAGTACTTGCCTACCCTCAAGCTCTGAAAACTCAAAGCTTTTTAACTTTTCTCAGTCAAATTCAACAAGCTTCAACTAATCTCGCGGCATGTCCAGCAGCATTCTATAGTCATAAGTAGAGTAGCTCAAAGAGCTTTGCTGTAAACAAGCCGGGATGATTGACTAGAGCATGAGTTAAATTATATAACTGTAATAAGAGAACCAGGACTTGTAATAAAAGTTGTGTTAATTGAGACTTGAAGGATTCACTGATGAAAGCTTTGTCAAACGACGCAATATATAGAGTTCCTAGCTAGACAAAGCAAGCCCTGATGTTAAGCCGGGCTCTGATTCATGTCATTTAATCAATAGACTATCACTTTTCGAAGATTTTTCATCGATTGATGATGATTCTGGCTTCTTTTCTAATAACTCCTCAACATTGTAGAATGATAAAAAGCTATAAAAGGAGTTTTAAAGAAATGTGGAAGTTATCGATAAATAAGATAAAAGGTGGGAAGTGGAAGGGATTCTAGGTAGCCAATTTGTTCTTATTTAATTACTATAATTTTTGGTATTGCAGTATTTTTGGCTAACATACAGACTTATCAAAATATGCCATAAAGTATACTATCAAATATACTAAAACAATCTAAAAATTCCCAAAAACTATCAAAAATGGAATTAACAACCGAATTCAGCATTACAAACGCTTCCCCTTTAACAACAGAAGCCTTTGATGCAACAAGTCAAAACATAATAGTAATGACAATAGAAATAGGCGATGGCCGATAAGACACTATCTCCATCCGAGATCAAGAAGACCCATTCGAAGTAGCAGATTAGTTTGCAACGCGTCACAATCTCAACAAGGACTAAAGAGACTAACTGGTCAACTAAATACTAAAGAAACGTCTAATGCAAGCTCGTGAGAACTCATCATCCTCAGAGCAACAAAATTTTAATGATCTTCTAGAGGGATTTTACACCATTAACAGTAGAAACAGTATTGCCTAAACAGCCAAAAGCACAATGAACGACGGATCCTTCTCTCCTATTATAAACACTAAGAGCAGAAACATAGCTAGTTTTAGGAACAAGGGAAATGTGCACGAAAGACTGTATTAATTAGCCAAAAAGGGGTAAAAGAGCTAGTAGTTAGACACTTCTACTAGCAGTAGGAAAATAACATCAGTTATGTCGGAGCGCACGGGTGAGTGGTTATATACTAAAGGGATAAGACTGTAAGAGTTTGCAAGGCGGTAAAATCTAGTGAAGAAGAAGGCTCAAGAGGAGTTTGATAAGCAGTAGTATACATTCACGCCACAGATCAATAGAAAATCGTAGGTTATGGCTACAAGGGGCGTCGTGCCTACTGAAATTCTTTTGCAGTAGAAAGCATTGGAGAGGTAGGAAAGATTGAATTAATTAAAGGATAAGTACTTAGAGGAGGAAATGAAAGAATGCAGCTTTACTCCGAATAAAAAGGAGGGATAAAGGAATGATAGGCCTAGTGGAGTTCAGAAAAGTGAGTAATTGTATAGGAATGCTAAGGAGATAAAGGAAAAAAGGGAGAAATTGGAAGAGAAGGCGTATAGTTAGTAGAAAAGAAAATTCAAGAAAACGGAGTCACTGGAAGAGTTTACATAAAGGTTGTATACATCCAGGAAAAAGTTCTATGAAGAAATGGAAAATAAAAGAAAATCTGTAAATGAGGAAGACTCTACCATGTTTAGGCCGAAAATTTCAAATTAGACAAAGAGTAAAAGAGATAAGAGTGTACATGATTACTTATATGACCAAAGAATACAAAAGGAGGAAAGTTAAAAGAAATGAGAAACTCTTAAAAACGAAGAGATTAAATAATAAACACAGCCGCTGAAAGTGTCCAGTAGTTCTACTAAGATCTATGAGCAATTTAGGCTGAAAAACTACAAAAGACTATTCGATCTGATGGATACTGATAAAGATGGGATTATCTCAGAAAAAGCTATTAGTATACAAGGCTTAGATGATAAGTAATTAGAAATACTACATCCTTTGTTTGAGAAAATGCATATTGATAAGGAAGAATTTCGCCTAGATAAATTCATCTCTGAATTGAATATAATAATACAAGGAATGACAGTTGAGAGAAAAGCATCACTTTTTAAGAGAAAAGCACAGCATTAATAAAGTGTTGTAAAGGCAAAGCCTAAAATTTCTTATAAGTCTAGAATTTTAGCATCAACCAAAGTCGATTATACATAAGATTTTTATGAAAGACTCACAAAAGCGTAAAAGTAAACTGAAGAAAGACTCGAGTAGATTAAGTAAGACAAAATTAAGAAAGAGCAAAAGGCCTGCACCTTTAAGCCTAAAATAAGAGGAATTAAGACTAAGGAAAAGAAGATAGAGCTAAATCCCTTTAATATTTAATAAAATTTGACATAAATGTACATCATATGGAAATGATTTTATACTGTTTTATAATACTCGTATATAAAAATGATTATTTTGTCCTTTATACTACTTTTAGGAGCTTAATAGTAGTCGTAAACTTTATTAGGAAATATATGTGAAATATAGCAAACATGCTACACTAGAAGCTCAATTAACTCTAAGCCAGTATGCTGTCCCTTTAAAGACGGAATTTGTTGCAATGATAATAAAGGCCACTGCTGCCCAATAAGCTATCCAATTTGCGATCTCAAGCACAAAATATGCAGAAATGACATAGATTATCTTCCAATGCAAAGCAGTACTCCAATTGGCCTTATATCAAACGGCTTCCCCAGCCTGCATAGAGTTGAATTTGATTAGTTAAATAATAAAATGTAAGTAAAAGCTGGAATTTTAGCCAAAAAACAGGATGAACGTAACTGATAACATCATACTAATTAACTAAAAAATATCAAAGCTCATTTAGACACCACAGTACCATAAACTGTCAAGTTTAAACAAGCCAAAAGCAAAAAAAACTAACTAGCCTTGGAACGTCAACAATAAATTGACCGAGAAAACAAGGTTTTAGTATAAAAAATGTCGAGTATAATGCTCGACAAGGGTCGTAGCCACTCTACCAAGGAAAGAAATTCTAAAAGTTTAAACCATAACGCTCGTAAAAGACAACTGATAAAAATAACTCTTGAAAACCAAGCAATTTTGAAACGAATAAACGCCAAGAAGCCTCATTACAGTGCACATTAGTTCAAAGAGGAAAGAAAACGTAATATGCGGCTAGTCAGAAACATTTGTATGTATCCATATCAGTTAAGATATCACGACAAGAAGCGAGTCAGTACTACAAGATCCCCTATAATCGAGTCTCCGGAGAAAAGGCCATTTAGACTCACCCCGCTACACCAAACAATACAGCTTGTATACACCGCTAAGATCTATCTTCAGGAAAGTGACTTTACAGTTGAGATATATAAAGGGAGCCAGGGACTGCTGATAATAGCTGATGAGAACGATACGAAAGAGCACTACTCCCTTGGCATTACATTTGACGAAGCTAAGAAGGTAATGGGCCAACTTGACCAGTTTGACCGTCTACTGCAAGTACTCAGTGTATACGAAGGAGACCTGGTACTGCTCAACCCAAACCACGTATCAAGGCGCTAATCCCAGACCAATATAATAAGAGAGGAAGATGACCAAGCCTCCCACCCTGACTCCTAGGATAAATAAAAAAATGAACTCTAGAATTTATAAAGTTGGCGAATTATAATAATAAATGGTGCGAGCTTTAATATTAATCGGAATTTTAGTGTTATCACACGGTCAAATGCTACAAGAAAACAACTACGAATGTGTCCGAGACTTCTTACAGGGGTATACCCAAGGGTACTCTGGAGACAGTTCTAAACAATTGCCTGAGGAGTGTCTGAATGACTCGACTTAAATCTCAGTGGACAATCACATCGCTGGGATTTTGATAGACATGGCCAAGGGCGACAAGCAGGGGGCTATTTTACTTGCCAAGGAATTAATCAATGTAGTATACCAATCCGTTTCTAGCTGTGATCTAGGAGCGATATTTGGCAACATTGACGCTAATATCACCAATCATGGTATTTTACATGTTATATAAAACTTTGTTGCAAATTACGCAAGTTCTTATAATGATTTGACTGTTGCTTATGAGGATTTAGCAAGTGGACAGTGTAAGGAGGCTGGGGAGAAGTATGGAGAGGCCCTTGCATTGATGGTTCCACAGCCAAGCACACTCAAATTAGCAGCGTTTTTGCCATTGAGGGATTAGTTAGTGATTTATTAGTTTAATTGACATGTTATCTAAAGTCGCTTTTTTTTGGATTTGAGGTGAGGGCGTTTGGTAAGCAGGGGGAATATTGGGATTTTACCGTCGAGATCGGCTCCTTCTTCTAGGTATTAACTGTTGTTATGGGTGCCAGAGAGGGAAAAATCAGTGTATTCAAGGGGATTTTAGGGAGTTTGCGTGTTGGAGTTTGGTATATGGAGTTTTACTTAGTTATTAGGTGATGGGTTGTGTAATAGTATAGGAGATAGTTCTGCATAGAAATCCACTGGTGATTAGCACATACTGGCCATCTCTGATCTTATATTGGTAAAGTCTCCCGAGTAATTTTGCTTAAATAAGCTCTTACTGGTAGGTGTCGACATAAAAGAATAGTCTTAGGACATATTCAGTTCATCATCAGTATCTACAAAATCGATCTATGGACTACTGGTTAAATTCATAATAGGGGACTATTAAACTTCCTCAACTTATTAAAACTAATAACAATCAAAAGTTTCATAGTAATTAGACTACTCACCGTAAAATTACTTGTAATCTATTTACAAAGATGTATATTCACTGTCAAAATTAGACTTATTGATTCTGGGCTAAAATGGAGGAATAATCTACTTTTTTAATAACCTATTCCAATCTACATTTTAGAGCCATGGATGCTACTTAATATCAGCAATTCCATTAACAGCTCCAAGTCTTTAAGTGGGATTTTTTTATAATAACTTTTATATAAAATCCTTTGCTTATATGGACATAAAATTAGGAAACATTATTTGTTCCCTTTAAATTCTTCTTTTAATAGTCTCCTAATCCTCATCTCAGAATGGAGGAATCCCAGTGAGCATTTCGTAGAGTAGAACTCCTATACAATAATAATCAACTTCTCTTCCATACTACAATTTCTATAGAACTTCAGGACACATGTACTCAACTGATCCACAGAAGGTGCTGGTCATCATTCCTTTCCCCATGTTTTTCTTACATAATCCAAAATCAATTAATTTGATATTACCATCAAGATCAAGCATTATGTTCTCTGGCTTTAAATCCCTGTATATGATTCCTTA
>CAKKTI010000170.1:0-23901 GCA_920105805.1 Condylostoma magnum
AATTCGCTTGTAAGAGCTGTTATTCCTTTCTCTTTTTCAAATATGCCAGATCTGATCTTTCCTTCTATTGAATTCTTTCTTTAAGTAAAGGATTTGCCTTTAAAATCACAGATATCTCCTTTTACTATAACTAAGCCTAGTCCGGAAGAGGAATCTTAAAGCTTCCTTCGAATTATTTTTTTCCTTATTTTACAATTGGTGCACAAAATCCATCAATTTCCTACTTTTCTTTTCTGAACTCAACAATCATCTACTAGTTAGTCTTTAAGAGCTTAGATGGTGGCTACTTTATACTTTATCTTAGCTCCTATAATGATAATTACTTTAAGTTATCTTTACTCTTATGAATCTCTTAACTTGTATTTTAAGGCAAGTATTTCTTAATTGTGTTTAGTCTCATTCATTCAAAAGGCATTGAAATAGGCTATTGAGTATCTTGGGATATAGATCTTTATGACAATGCTTTTTCCTTTATTGATTTTTGAATGCGTGGCAGTACTAATGGCCTGGGATATTAAGCATACCCATCAAATTTTCCTGTTTACAATTTACTCGGTTATACAGATACAGCATATCTTTGAATCCTTGCATCTTACTATCTTTAAGTATGAAATCCTGTTTAGAAATGATTATATCTAGGCTTAATATTCCCTGCATTGTCACATTCAACTTGTTTTCCTGTTTAAGGATCGATTCTATAATATTTGTTAGTTTATATTTGTTTTCAGATTTGCATAATTATGTATTTTGAGTAAAAGTAGAATTTTTATAAAATAAGATTTATTACCCTAAGGAAATTCCAAGTTCAGTACACAAAGCTTGTAGCATTTAATTAAGCTTTTCTGCCTGTCCTTGCATTTTTTGTTCAACACTTCCTAAATTTTAATCAAAGTAATTTTTCTGTCTATCTAATGAACGCTCGTAAATTTCTAGCTTGTTATCGAATTATTCCATATTTCTAGTATAATTATGATTCATGTCTTCTAGGTCTCGGGTAACATTAGTTTTTATTTCCTTTTCTGATTCCAGTATTGAATCTAATTTCCACTCAACCCTTTTATTAAGTTGCTATACATTCCTTTCTATGTTAAAGATTAATTACGTTTGTTTTAATTCATCATCGTTTTCTTTAACTTGTATTTACTGTGCAAGTTATTTTATATCTATAAACTTAGACCTGTTTTAGCTAATTTATTATTGGATTGTTGTGATTTGATTTTGTAGTTATGCAACATCAGTTATGCTTTATTATTTACAGTAATCTTGTTTACCCTTTAACTCAATTTAATCATCCTCCATTGATTAAATTCTTTATTCTAATGACTTATTTTACTCGTTAAGCTAATCTCTGTACTTTTCGTATGTTTATTCTAAGTTTTCTAGAATTTCAGCATGTTTTATGTGAATGTTTTCTACTTTATTAATATTTTCCTATATTGCAACTCTTTCTTGAAGTAAATTTTCTATATTAGATTTGCAACTATTTAGTAAATTTCATAGTTCATTTGTAGTTTCTTAATTGGTTTATTTAATTTCATTCATTTGCTTCTTTAGGTATAATAAATCATGCCCTTATGCAGCTGAGTTTTATTGGATTTAGTCTTAATTAACTTTAATTGTACTTTGAATGATCTTTTAATTACTTTCTAAATCTACTTGTTTTCTCCTTAATTCCATCAACTAAGCATTCATTTCACACGTAAAGCTATCAATCAAGTTTTTTTACTGTTTTTAACTATTTTATACAGCTTCTTCTAATTCCTTTTCCTTTTCAGTGAATTTGTGTTCTAAACCACTCAAATCTTCTAATATTTTATCAAATTTCTCCACTTATTTCTACTTTAACTCATCATTATGAAAAATCTCGTTTTATATTTCATTTCTAAGCTACTAAATCTCCTCCTGCATACTAGAGAGCTTGGATTGTATAATAGACGAGCTTTAAGTCTAATTCATAGTGGTTGTCATAGTACCCAGCATATTTAAATTTACCTTTAAATTAATAATTTCCCTAAGAGCGATTCCTTGTACTGTATTTAATACATTCTAATAAACCTTAAAAAAAATAATTCTCTTTTACTATTGGCTATAATAAAATGTTATCCACTTTTGCACGTACTGTGGCAAGATCTAATATCCATCACGTTTCTTAACGTTCCTTCTTAGGTTTAGGGGGTATTTTTAAGTCTCTTCGTGGTATCTTTGATCATTCTATAAGCCCAGGCGCAGGAAACTACAATATGCATAATGGTGAGTCGTCAAGCACTGAGTTATTTGATGAAGATGCCCATGAAATGAAAGCATTTGCTACTAACAACGCTTTTGACGTTGAGATTCACGGCGGTGATAATAACACTATGAAGAACTTTGGTACAGTTGACAATCCTGTAATCATTTTCTCTGCTAATATTGGATGGAGATATGTAATGTGTTCCGGACAGAATGATGAAGAGGAGGGTGCATCTCATACTCCTGTTTGGTTTATACTAAGAGATGGTCCTCTTCACCGCTGTGCCAACTGTGGTCAAGTTTTCAAGCTAGTGACTCTCAGGGATGAAATGAACGAGGAAAACGAGTACTATACTGAGCATTATCTTCCAGTTCTTGAGGAAGAAATGGGAGAAGAGGATGAATTGTTCTAAAGGTGGACTCAGCATAAATTTGCATCTCCTTATCCTCTCTCAACTCCAAAACAATGGTCAAATGTCTTCCATGTACTAGTGAATGCAGATGACCATGATAGAATTTTAACAGATCCTGCATATAGACTCTAAAAACTAGCCGAAGGTCACTAAAGAATGGAACACTTTTATCAGGCCTTTATTGACGTTGAATCATAAAAGGCTAGAATCACCTCCAACAGCAATAGAAGAAACATAACCCCGGAGCAATACAGAGACCTTGTAGCATCTGAGCTTGCTACTAGAAAACTAGATAGAATATTACAAAGAGTAAGTGACTACTAATAAAGAGCAATGACTAATCCTTAAGAGCATGAAAGACGTGAGAAGAGGATGAGAGAAAGGGCCCAGGAAAGAAAAGCTAAGGGATATTTACAGTACTTTAATACCAATGAAACTGAGTTAAGATTCAAGGATTATTATGAAACTGATTATGGTGAGGAAGTTTTGCAATTAGAAGAAGAAATGGACTACTAAGAATTAGTCAGTCAAGGAATTTTCCATTTCTAAAACTACAACTTTATACAAGAAGGGCAAGTACAGTCAAACCCTGTATCCATGAATACATATGATAGAAAAGCGTTTAGATTTGAGTACAGGAAGTGGAATGATAATCCAGCCACTCATTTCATAAGGGAATAGAGAATGATTAAAAGATATTTTGAAAGAATTTCTAAGAACAAGCCCGAGGAGCTTTTCAGTTCCTAAGATATATAAGGAGTCTTGAATAATGAAGGAGAGAGTCAGGCTATTAGTCATGCAAAGGTTTTCAGAGACTGGGCTGCAAATGAGGCAATATAACAGTACAAAGACTACTATGAAAGTGACCCTGAAGACTTAGCCGATTTCCAGTACATTTCTCCACAGGAAAAATTAGAATTTGCTAGAGTATTTAAGGATTATTCAAAGCCCTTTGGATCAGAAAAACATTACTTAGCTGTTCCTAAGGCTGAATGGGATAGTGAAAAATCATTTTTAGAGAACTCAAAGAACCAAGTTGTCGATTTTGCTAAAAGAGTACTACCGGAGACAAGGAAAAATGTTTTATAGGGAGTCGCTAATGAGCAAAGCTTGCCTAGTTAATTAAATGCTAAACTTCCTGAGCTAGGAAGCAAGGTTGAGAAGTTAGAAGATATTTTCAAGATTGGAAAAGAGGATAAGATTGGAATTTAGTTTAGATGAAAATTTTAAGTAAACTTTTTTATATGAGCCAAGAAATCTTTGATCAGACTATTACCAAGTTTGTATAGATCTTTAAGGAAATCGAGCATGAAGGGGAGGTTTAAAATTTGCTATAAAGCTTCTACGAGCAAGTAGATCGTCTTTAGGATAATTTGTTAGAGCTTAACGAGCAAATATAAGATAGTATCAACTAGTAAGACGATTAGAAGCAGGCCTTATAGGAATAAATTTTGTAAAGGGACAGATTATTAGAAGAAACAACGTAAAATCGAGTTAAATTGAGGAAAATTTTAGAAATTTACAAGTTAGTTTAGTTATTAGTTTATTAATATGACAGAGATGAGACTGAAAAATTAAAAGACAACGGGAATTAATCTAGAAGTATCAGCGTAAGCTTTAGATAATAATTTTTAAATAAGCTGAGAGCAAAATTAATAGAAAAGCAGAATTCACAGATGGCTTAAAGCAATGTGTAAGTGTAGTTGCTTTACTAACACTAAAATCAATAATTATTTATTAGGGCCTTAGCCCACTAATAAAATAGGATTTAAAACGTTAGTTTTAGATTTAGATGAAACATTAGTACACAGTGATTACAATGTGAGTCCAGGGTCCGATTAAATTGTATCGCTTAATTTTGATATGGAGTAATACAATATTTATGTGAAATACAGGCCTGGGTTGTATAGTTTTCTGAAATAAGTAAGCTAAATGTATGAAATTGTTGTTTTTACAGCTAGTGTGTAGGAATATGCGGATGATGTAATCAATAAATTGGAAGAAACGGGAAGTTTTATTGATCATAGGCTATATAGATAAGATTGTATTGAATATAATGGTGTGCATTTAAAAGATTTGAATCGTCTAGGAAGAGATTTAAGAAAAGTTATTATTGTTGATGTAAGATATATATAGAATTCTCCATCGTCATACTAAATGCATTTATCTAATGCTATACCAATTTTATCATGGTATGGAAACATTTTTGATTAAGAACTGATGAAATTATAGGAAGTAGTTTTTATATTGAATAAGGAAAAAGATGTGAGGAATATACTGAAAAAATATGTATCTTTGATATAAGATGGGCGAGACATCTTAGGCAAATTAATCAAAGAACATTTAAATTACAAAAAGGAAAGTATTGATGTTGATAACCCACAATCATCACTTTTTAATCCATCAGAGTAATAAAAATTGTTATCTTATATAATCGTTGTTTAAGTTACTAATAACTTATCATATAAACAATTAGTTAAACCTTTACCTAATCTAAATACTATCAATAAACTCCATAGCCAGTTGCAACTCAGTTTTAACAACTTTGTTCTCCGTTTGCTTCTTCTTTTGCTTTTTATGCCTGTAATGCTCCATTAATGGCTTTCCGTGCTTTTGAAATCTTGGAGCTTCTGCTCTTGCTTTCTCTGCATCAGTTTTTCTTTATAATCTAAGTCTTTCATTTTATGACTTTTCATCGCGAGACTCATCTCTTCTTATCTATTCTTTCTCTTTAGCTAAGTTGTCAATTAAATGTAAATCTCTAGACTTAGCAATATTAATGTCTTGTATCAAATTATTAATCTCAATTTCTATAGCTGACAAAATATCTATAGGCTGCATTGATTAATCATCATCTTACCCTGATAGAACTTTCCAACACCTCCTTATATCTTAATTAAGCTTATTTTCAGCTTTTGTTGAGTCATTTTACTCTGTTATGTTGTATATTCTTTTACTGATTTATTAGATCTTTTAATTATGCTCTTAGTTTTTGGAAGCATAGTCCTTTTGATTTAGTCTTAGTATCTCACATTTTTCTTCATAGTATAATTTAACCTTTTCAAACTCAGATTTACTGTTTTCAATTTATTGCTCTAGCTCCTACATCAATTCAATTAAGAATAAATTAGAGTCTTCAATATCCTTTAAGTAGTTCATCAATTACTCCGGATCTTTGAAGTACATCATTTCATCGTCTTCCGTAAATATCTCCATTATTCCTCTATTATGCATATCGTCAAACTTGTCGTTGAGTTCTTGCATACCTGCCTTTTTGGCATTTTATCGCCTTCTTTATACATTACTATGAGTTCCTCCACTTATTTGACTATCAGTATCTCCCAAATGACTTTCATTAGCTTATTGTGATAGTTATCTCGAGACTCATTCACCCCTTACTTTTTCGTACTTTTACTGTCTTAAACGATTTTGCTCAGCTATTCAGTCAGGAGGAGCAAGTTTATCTAAAAAGTCTTTATGCTTTTGCAGAGCTTCTAAATAATCCTCGTTTCTTCCAATTTCAGCTTGAATTGCTGCTTTAGTTTATTCTAATTGCTTAATTTTATTCTCTTTTTCCTTTTTAACAGCTGTTTCTGCATTTGCTCTTAAAACTGCTTCGTCCTTTTATTATCTGTTTCTTTCTTTATGATCATTGAAGCTTTTGATATCATTTTCCATCAGTTCCTTATTTCTTAAAAGTGCACGTTCTCTATTATCAATTCTCTTTTTAATCTTTTCCCTTTCTTCCTTTAAAATCCTATACGACATTTCTACGTGGAACATTTCTTTCTTCTATTCCACAAAATCTCGTATATTTTCACCTTTATTTTGTCTTTAAGGCTGCTTTTTTCGGGCGTTAATGATTTCAAGGGCTGTTGTTATAATTCCTCTATGTTTCTAGTTAAAGTGCTTTTATATAGGTACTTGTTACGGCAAATCAACTGGGAAATCCTAGTCTTTTGGTCTTTTTAGTTGTTGTTGAGTGCAAGCTGTTTACTTTTCCCAGATCTTCTAATACATTGCTCTCTCTTTTTACTCTTGTTACTTAAGTCTCTCGGCTTCACGTGTTATAAAAACTTCCTCGTCTGTAGGAAGTTTAAATGGGCTTTGAATATCTTAGTAGTTTATTACAGAATCTGCTGAAAATTTTAAAGAATCCATTATAGAAGTAGGGATTTAAAAAGTTGGAATTTTATCTTAGGTTAATGAAATTTATGAGTTTTTGCTTATTAGAAGGTCTTAAAGGGCTGAATATATGAATAAAGTGAGGCTTGGTGCAATCTTTTAGCTTATCAGATATTAATAAAGAAATAAGCTTGACTAGTATCAATTTATATAGAATTGCATCGCTTATTTAGTTATTATTTGCATAAAACGTTTAATAGTTATACATTATTTAATTTTAACCTACTGATAATATCTTTAAATATTTAAATGGAAGTATTGGCTAAAGAGTTAGGCATTAGATTTTACGAATTTGCTATAGCAAAATGGCTTGATATATACATGTTTCTATTGAAAAATAGAGTTCCAATTTTTACAAGATTTCAAATCAAACAGTTTAAATTTAACACTAAAATAATAAATTAAGTACTTTGCACCTATTTTCTGGCTTAAACTATGAATATACAGGATATTAAATGTGCTTATAATTTTCTGCCATTTTTCACCCCCTGATAATATTACAAGAATATTTAAATGGAAGTATTGGCTATGAAAGATGGTACATCATTATAGCCATTTCCCATGGTAAAATGGTATTTTTGGTATAAGAAATTTTTAGAAAATTGAAGTCTTTTTATATTGCAATATTTTAGCTAGATAAACAAAATTAAGCTTTTATATGAGTCCTTAAGCACTTTGTAGCTATTTTCTGACTTAAACTATGAATATATTGCCTATTCAAAGGAGTTATAGTTTTCTACCAATTTTCACCCCCTGATAATCTTTCAAAAATATTTAAATGGAAGTATTGGTTATGAAGGATGGTACGGCATTATAGCCATTTCCCATGGTAAAAAGGTATTTTTGGTATAGGAAATTTTAGAAAATTGTTTAAATTTTTATCGTTTTATTCGGATAGATAAGCAAAATTAAGCTTTCACATGAGTCCTTAAGCACTTTGTAGCTGTTTTCTGACTTAAACTATGAATATAATGTCTGTTAAAAGGAGTTATAGTTTTCTACCAATTTTAACCCCCTGATAATCTTTCAAAAATATTTAAATGAAAGTATTGGCTAAAGAGTTAGGCATTCATTTTAGGAATTTGCTATGGCAAAAGGGCTTTTTAGGCATGAGAAATTAAAAATAATCGAACTTTTTGTTTTAGATCGATTAGTTAAAATTAAGTTATTATCTATTCATAAAACAGCTTCCCACTATATTTTAATGAAATTGCTTAAAATGTGTATGTTATTACAATTCTAAATTCCTAATAGCATTTTTTATGTCCAAATATTAATTATTCAATGCTTTAAAACTTACTAAAAGCGTAAAAATCAACTGTCTTTATATAAATGCATTCCTTTGAAATAAGATAAGAAAAATTGACTTATATTAACATAAATTCTGCTTTAAGCTGCCAGCAATTATATTATAAAGTAAATCATAATTTTCCTTTACTAATTAACTATGTCTATTTTACTCTTTAACAATTAAAAATGAATTTGTAAGTTCCATCATCCTCTAAAATTTTACAGAAGTAATGAGATTAGACAAATTACAATATTCATATTAAAAAGCTAAGAAACATTAGAAATACAAGAAACAATATAGCATAAATTAATAAATCAACAAATTTGTAAAACTCAAGTACTCAAAGAATTATAAAGTCATAGTCAATAGCATAGAAACTACAACAGCATAAGCTAAAGTAAAAGTAAAGAGAATATGTTGACTTGACAATAGAAAATTACAAACTTTTAAAAAGAATTGAATCAATTAAACCATCATAGAATATTAGGTCAACAATTAGGTAAAGGAAGAGACAGGCCAACCTCGCTTCTAGTATAAGTGAATATCCATATTAACTTAACAATAAGTCTTAAACTGTGAGAGATCTGCCTAGAAGGAAATCAAACAATAGGAAGCCAATTCTCTTGGATCCTTTAAATTTTGCAAAGTTTAATAATCAGAAAAGCATTATAAGGAAAAAAGTTGATATAAATAACAATTTGTATGATGTTGAATTGATCTAAGATAAGCATATTCTACTATTTATTATAGTATCATCAGATCTAAAAAAGTTTAACTTAGAATTAGACCATGATTGAGTAAGATCCTTTATCTTTCAGCATAATATTTACAATTATGACTTATTGATCAATAAACTTAGAGAAGAAAACGGAGAATTCTATTTAGAATTGTGATAATTTATTTTTATATTTAGTTGTAATAAAGCGTCTAATAAATGTTGTGAGTTAGTTTTTAATTCTAGTATAAAATGCTATAATGGCTTATCCCCTTATTATTGGATAAATAGCTTGCACATTCTATACATCTTTCAAGCATTAAATAATAACACATTCTATAGTGCTAAAATAATGCTTAAAATCCCTTTATCTACTAAAATTATTGTATTATTAAGATATTAACAGTTTTTTCTTTTCTTCAGCTTCTTCAAATTTAAATTTTTAAATTCCAAACTTAGGCGTAATTGTATACATGCTGCAAGTAACATCCTAATTAAGTATTATATCTGACTAAAATTTAGGAGAAGAAGCTTAGAACAAATTATAGCCTTCTTCTTCATCTTGCTATAAAACATTAATTTCAAAATTTTCAAAGCGATTTACTTAGCAACAGCCCATTTTATTCTAATTTTCTTGTATATCAATTCAAATATAATACTTACAGTTTAATAGATTATAATCAAGTTTATTCTAATAAATCTAAAAATAGTGTTCAATGTTATGAATCAAATATCATCATAGTAAAATAAAATACATTAGGCTCTTATAGCTTAATAATGCAATGGATTTTTATAAGAATCATAGATTAAGAAGATTATATGATATAATTTTAAAAGACTAGTTTAGAAATATTACCCTACAAAATATAATACGAAAAATTACTTCGCTATAAAAGTGAGCAGGGTATAATTATACTCATTTTTATGCGTTTTTACCTTTCCCTTTATAAATTTAATGGTGACCTTAAAAGAATAATACCCAATATACTTAATCGAAATTCCTCTTACCTTTTCAATATAAGTAATAGATTAAATTTAGAATCTATTATCACTAATAGAAGAACGAGAAGGCCCTAAAACGGTGATATTCACAGGCCAAAATCATAGAATATTTTCAGGAGGATTAGACCTTAAATTGATTCATTAAAGCGGCTCACATTGCATTACTTTTCTCTATTCCCGTATGATGAAACTGCTAGGAAGACTTCTATCATACGGAATTCCTACAATCTGTGCTATTAATGGAAAATGTATAGGAGCAGGGCTTTTATTTGCAATGGCCTGTGACTACAGAATCTAAAACTAAGAATAAGCAAAACTTCAATTATCTGAACTTATTCTAGGCCTTCCTCTTCCTGAGGGGGGCACTTCCTTACTATAAGCAAAGCTAGCCAGAAATGTAGTACAAGAGTTAGTTTTATCTGCAAAAGCCTTTGATGGAAGCGAAGCACTAGGTAGAGGAATTGTTGATAAAGTTTGCTAAGGTGATAGGATTTTAGATGAGGCATTTTAGTTGGCATATTAAATTTCTAGATTTGGGCAAAATATTGAGGTTTATAAACTACTAAAGCTTAGTTTATATAAAAGGAGTATCGAAACCAACATGAGAGCAGAGATTAATAGCCTTGAAAGCACTGTAATAGAAAATAATTTTAAGTTGTGAAATAATTTGTTTATTGTTCTAATATTAAAGGATATTCAACTGTGTAATTAGATGTTTGTTTTGAATAATAACCGCTTCATTTTATAATGTTTTATTAATAAAGACAGCCTTTAAGATTTCCAGAAAGATTGCAGCATTTGGACTAGGAAGATTTGCAAGAGATGAAAGAAGCTTTTGACTTGTTCGATACTTAAAAAACGGGTTAATTAGATATAAGAGAAACTAAGGCAGCTATAAGGGCTTTAGGATTTGAAATGAAAAATAAAGAAATAAAAGAGCTAGTTGAAGATATTAACAAGCAATGCTCTGATTTCATTGCTTATCCTGATTTTGTTGAAATTATGACACCGAGAATGAAATTAAAAGACACAAAAGAAGAAATATATAAAATATTTCAAATTTTTGATAATAAAAATCAAGGAAAGCTTAACTACAGGCATTTGAAAAGAATTGCTTAAGAGTTAGGGGAGGATTTAGCAGATGAAGAATTACAAGAAATGATTGATGAGGCGGATAGAGATGGAGACGGATGCTTAAATTTTGATGAATTTTACAGGGTGATGATTAAAAGAGGAGATGATCCATTAGAGTTTTTAGACAGTGATGAGGATAGTTAATATTTATTGTAAAAGTGTAGAAATAGTTTTTGTTATAACCTTCCTAATACCAACTATTAAACAGGAATATTTCTTTATATTTTAATCTCATAAATGGAACAAGAAAACTCCCCTTTTACATTCGATGTGACAGACCCTGAAAACTGCATTAAAGTAGGAGAAGCAATTCTGACAAATAATCTTTCATATAAGCACATAATCTAAACTTATATTTCTCCTTAGTTTTAAGGAACCCCAGAGGTAACAGTTACGTAGGATCAAATTTTATATTTAAATAATCTTTACATTTACATTCAAAAAGCTTTCAGAACCTAGGCCAGTAGCAAAAACTAGGAAGTTGAAATTGATCGCTTATAAAGTCGTATTACAAATTTAAATCAAGAATTAGAGAAAATTAAAACAAATACAGAATAAATTAAAAGTACTTCAATGTTTCAGGAGGAATAAAAAGACTCCGGAACATTTTCACTTCCTTCTCCTTAGAAAACAGATAACTAACCAGTAAAATCAACTGCTGATCCAGATATTAAAGAAATTGTAGTTAAAATGGAATCATAAGGAGTAACTATTTCTGAAGCCTTTGAACATATTGAATTAGATTCAACAGGTAAACTGACAATTGCTGGCTTTTCAAGATTTGTAAGAAAATGATTTCCTCAGTTAAGTAAACAAGAAATTTTAAAGCTCCTTACATCTATTGATATTGACGGCGATTCACTATATGATCTAAACGAGCTACAACAATTTTTCCTAACCTATTCCAATAATAGTAAATTTACCTTTAATGCCACTTTGCAAGTCATGGCATAAAAAATTGATAAATCAGGGCTTAGTATAGACGAGTTTTTTGAGTAGTAAGGAATAAGCGGAGCCATAGATATAGAGCTATTCCGCAGCACAATACAATAGTAAATGAGTTTATCAGATATACAGGTTTAAGTTATATATCAAAACTTAGAATTCGCAAAAAATCAACTATCCTCTGAAGATCTTATAAAAATGATTTAAAAGTTATAATCCGGAGAGCTGTAATCAAATCGCAGTGGTGTCTAGTAGGCCCCTGAACTATCCGGACCGGAAAAAACAAAACACCAATTCCTACAGATTCTAAACCGTACGCCCTTTGACCCAGCAAGCATATTCAGATTAGCAGATAAGCAACGTTTGGGAAAAATTTAACTTGATTAGTATAAAGAAGCAATCTAAAAGTTATTGCCTGATATAAGCGAAGATCTTCTAATAAAAATACTTAACTTATTCCCTACTCCTACTATTACCATCGATGACGTAAATACTGTATTTCCTAAAACGATTATAGCTGAGGTAGACAATAATGGAATGACCAAGGAACAAGTTTTTGCTATTAGGAAATTTTACTCTTAGTGCTCTATTAGTAATATAGACCCAATTGCAGTTTTTGATGCTGCGGATGTGGATTAAGATGAGGCTATAAGTGTGTAAGAATTTACAGATGTTTTGCAAAGCTATATAGACAATAACTGGTGTAGCTTTTAAGGCACTGAGAAACTAATTGAGTTTTTCTTTGGTTAATAAGCCACAATCACTTAGGATTAATTTGTGAATACTATACAAAATGCAAGACAGTCATCTTTCTAGGAGTAAAGTTTCTAAGGATTCCAAGCTGCTGATCCTGTGCAGTCTACCAAATCGGTACTGACTGAGAACAAGTAAGAATCTATCATGTAAGTTAATCTAGAAACAAAGGCTAAGAATCTGCCAATGCCTATGACGGCCTAGGATAAAATATCATCGTTATTTATACAATTAGCCTAATCATGCCCTAACGACATGCCTTTACATGAGTATTTTGATTAAATTGACAAAAAACCTGAGTCTTTATTCAACTTAGACCGTTTTAGGAAATTCTGTGAGGATAACAATATATCCAATGCTAACTCTATTGAGATGTTTAGAGCACTTGACACTCATAACAGACAAAACATATACGGATATGTACTTTTCACAGTAATCGATATTTACTAGAGGAAGCTAAATAATTTCCCAGTTGCTTAGAATGAGCAAGCTGACGGTTAAGCTAGAATTGCATTTAATTAATTATCCAGAAATGTGTAAAATGACAGACCTTTATACATAATAATGAAATTTCCTTTGAATTAGGAAATAATTAACTATGATTAAGCTTTGTAGTTTTTAGGTGCAAATAGTGACTAAATCAATATAATAAAAAACTAATTGCCTAAGCCTTGCTATTACTATCATCTAGCAGCTATTATTTAATCTTACCTTCCTACAGTATTTCTATGTGCTGAGTAAATAATGCACTGTGCTATAGAGATCAATGCTATTCAAACCTAAGCAGTTGAGTATTTTGAGTAATTTGGCTAAACAGTTAAAGATCTAATAGAAAAACGTGAGTTTATAGAAAAGATGCAGGTTTCATTAGGCCTTAAATCAGTGGAGACTGATGAACTATTCAGGACAGTTTATGCGAAATTAGAAGGAGCTAGGCCCTTATACGACTTTTTTACTTATTTTGACATGGTAATTAGTATGTACTAGAATGGACTATTGAAGTATGAACTGCCTATACTCCCAGTGAACTATAAAAAGAACTTACCTCCTGATATACGCAGTGGGTTTGCTAGACTAGCAGCTGCTGCTAATTAGCCACTTGATGTGTACGGATTATAACTCACATCCTAACTTACAGCTGAGGAAATTTCCCAAAAACTAGCAGAGGGTACAAGCATCTCCTAATAAGAAATTCTTCCCTTTATCTCAATGCTTTATTTCAATAAAAACAGTAAAATTAGAGTTCACCATTTATTAACTGTTTTAGATAGTTATAGAGGCCGTCCTATGAATTTAGTATTTACTCCTAATAATTCACTAGAATAAATTGCTAGAAATATACATGATTATCAGTCCGGGGCAAGTTGGATAAAGGATTAGGCTAGAGTTGATTTTAACTCTCTTATAGATAAGCAGTAGTTCAACCAGATATTTAGTTGGCTTATATCAGTAGATCAGGACGCTGTTTTTAAGTTTGTTGACCCTTAAAATAGACAGGCAGTATATGGACACTAAATTGCTACTTTGATTGATTTGGCTATGGAGTTAAGAGGAGATTTAAGAATATTTCCTATAAGCTAAAACCCCAGGTGTAATGCAGATGCTAAAAGTGTTTTATCTAATTTAGCAACTGATTTGGACTAAAAGCAGCAATCTGTTATTGATTTTTATATGTAAAAGTAAGTAAATCCTGCTGATAGATTAGATAGGGAAAGTTTTATTCAGAAGTTCTAAATGGATATTGGGAACGATGAATCTGTGCTAGTATTTAACGCATTAGAGCTAAATAAAGCTGGGTATGTTCGTACTTATCACTATATATCAGCTATTGAGAGTTATTGTAAATTCCCAATATAAGTATCAAAAGTAGTCCCATAGGATATTTCTAATTTAATACTAGAAATTTGTTTAAAAGTACCGGAATAGTAAGCAACTAAAGATATCTTTTAGGGAATTTCATAAACACTAGAGTTTGATGAAATGCAGTTCACTAAATTGGCTAAAGAATCATTAGGTGTTGATCTACAAATCGCCTAAAAGATATTCTAAGGCATTGATTATACCAACAAGCATAAAATTTTAACATACTAAATTCTGACTTATTTTGACATAGGGCGCAGTAGTATAGAAGATGGAAGAGTTTAATACGAGATTCCAGACGTTCCCTTTTCCAATAAATAACAAATAGATCCATAAGTAAAGCAATTTCTTACAAACCTAGCAGCTAAACTTGACTCAAGTAATGAAGGAACCTGTGATTTCTACATAAAAAAGTAAGTAAATTTAGAAGGTGCTTATCAAATCGAAGAATTCAGCTAGTTTTTCGACTAGGAAGTTAACATTGACAAACTGTTTGATTATTTAGATTTTTATCAAGCAGGGGTGGTTAGGTTTTACCATTATTTAGCAGTTTTGGAATCCTACAGGGCTAAATTTGTGTCAAATTAACAGTAATAAGGTTTAATAACAGGTCCGTTAAAAAAGCGAGCCCCAAGATAAAAGTCACCTGAGCTTCCTTCCTAGGTGAGTTTTTAAGTTGAAGAAACAGAAAAAGCAACTGAATCAGTTCCAGCATCAGATCCAATATAAGAAGTAATGCTAAAGCTTTAATAATACGTCTAGGTTGATAATGAATCAAGCAGAGAAATCACAGCCAGAAAACTGTTTGGATTCTTTGACTTGGATAATGACGGTGTTATAACTACTAAAGAATTAAGTGAAAGTTTAAGTAGATTGCCCCTACAGTTAGCTAGAGAAGACATAGATTTAATAGTTGAACTAGCAGATAAAGACAAGAATATGAAAGTTGATTACTAAGAATTCACAAATGCAGTATTGCAATTCGATCCGTCAATAGTCGATAATGTTATAGAAACTTAAAGGGGCCAGAGAAATGTACAGGATATTAAAGGGATTGATTACAATATTAACTCATTGAAACGAGGAAGTATAGAAGAGGCGATTTTGAAGCTTAAACTGTACTGTAGATCAAATGCAGGCACTTTTAGCTCAATAGACAAAATTTTCTAAAGACTTGATGAAACTAAGTCTGGATGTCTTAATTAATTAGAGTTTTACCTCGCATTGGACAGAACAAACTTAAACTTATCAGATCAACAGAAAACTCAGCTTATGTCTCTCAGTGATAAAAACAAAGACGGTAAATTAGACTACGAAGAGTTCATGGGTATTATATTTGACTACGATTTTCACTAACAACTTAACTTCCAAAAAGACTACGTTTTAAGCAATTTTTCCCTGCCTGGACTACGATCAAGCACTCCAAATAAGGCAGATACTTCCTTTAGTACAATCCGTGATTTAAACACATATGAAATTGACCCTGAAACTGACATCTTTAACGAATTTAACTAAGAATGTACCACAATTTTTAACTCAGAAATCGCTGCTCTTAAGAAATGCTGTGAAATAATGTAAGTTATACAAGAAGGTAAATACACAGACCCTGATTTTGGGCCTGAACAACCTAATAACGGTGCCAACTGCCTATACTGGAACGGATCTCCTCCTAACTCCAACTACCCCCCGGCTGAGGAGCTAAAATGACTGAGTCCCAGTGAATGACTTAGCTAGGTCTCCTTTTTCCACGAGAGCATCAGTTCAAACGATGTTATACAAGGCTCTCTGGGGGACTGCTGGTTTATAGGAGCTCTGAGTGTATTAGCAACCAGAGATGAATTAATCAGAGGTAGTATAGAGAACCTTTAGAGTCCTGACTAAATCACAAGGGAAACCTTTATAGGAGTAAGTAAAGGAGTATACCCTCCTATGTTTCACTGTTTCTCATAAAGAGGACTGTATGTGTTAAGGTTTTTCAAGAACTGCGCATGGAGGTGGGTAATTGTGGATGACAGAGTGCCTTGTTTCCAGCTGGAAGGCTAAGACCCTGAGTATGTTTTCGGGCATTGTCTTGATCCTAAGGAGCTGTGGGTGGCGTTGATAGAAAAAGCATATGCTAAGCTGCACGGGTGCTACGAGTCCTTGAATGGAGGAATGATAGACGATGGTTTAGTAGATTTAACTGGTCATGTTGCTGAAAAGGTGAAATTTCATGGGTAAGGAGGAATTTTTAACGGTGTTTCAGCAGAAGAAGAGCAGAAATAGGCGGATATGCTGTGGAGCAAGATTAAAAGATATAGGAATGAGGGAACGTTGATGGGGTGCTCTATAGAAGGTGTGGGTGTTGAAAGTGATGTGGTTATTGATGGAGAATAAACAGGACTATTGGCCAGACATGCATATTCCTTAATCGATGTTTTGTATGTAAATAACCCTAATGCAAACAATGCATAAAAGAGACATAGATTGCTGAGAATTAGAAATCCTTGGGGATAAAGGGAGTGGAATGGGAAGTGGAGCGATAAAAGTGATGAATTGAGGTAAAATTTGTAGATTGTGCGGTAAGAAATTGATAGACTAGGTTCTGATGAAGTATGGGACCCCGAGGATCATAATGACGGTACTTTTATTATATGTTTTAAGGACTGGAGGTCTATATTTGACAATTTATTCTCGTGTGTTGATTTTACTGATGAGTGGTCAGGGGTGAGGTTCTAGGATGAATGGACTGCTATTACATCAGGTGGAGTTCCTACATAGAGTGGAAATAGAGCAGCAGCGGAAAAATGGTCTAAAAATCCGTAATTTGTAATAGAATTAAGAGCAAAGTCGGAAATCTTTATATCACTTTCGCAGTAAGACGGAAGATGTGTCAATGGTCTTAATTTCCCCTATGAAGGCTTTACTAGAACCTCGTGTTTTTCCATAATGAGGCTCGAAGACAACGAGGAAAAACTTAACTTTTTTGACGGTAATCGCATAGTTACCCTTTCTGTGCTAAAGCTTCATAGAGAAGTGCATAAAAGACTTGATTTGGATGCTGGGAGGTATGTGATAGTGCCATCTACTATGAATCCGGGAGAAACTGGGAAATTTTGGCTTAATATTTACTTTTCAGTAAGCAAAAGAGTTGTGAATATATATAAATCCGGGGATAGACATAACACTGGAGAGCCAATTTTAGAAGAGGAGGAAATCGACACAGGAATGGTAAACGAAGAAATGGTGGATGAGTTCAAAAAACTGGTCGAGTATCTTCATAATTTATCCTCTTAGTAATTATTCTGCTAAAACACTGCTTAATTGCTCAGGCGTCAGTAAAATCGCAGCTTCTCTTAAATGCTGTTGCACAAAATCTTAGCATTTTTTACGTACTTGTGGTATATCTCCAATTACTTCTAAAATCAGTCGTAGATTAGCAGCTGAAACAGTTAGTATATTTTGGCACATTTCCTCTATTTCAGGAACACCTAGTCAACTTGCAGCCATTAGCAGCTGTATAAGTGCTGCTTAGTCTTATGGTAAGCTTTTAGTGCAATCGCTGTAGATTTGCTCGATTAAGCCTACTATAGCAGATGCTGGGAATTCACTAACTGAAATTGTACGAATTCCTTTAGTAAGTTATCGCTTTAGGAGGGAGGAAAACTTGCATAGTATCTATCTATGAGCGTGTATTTTTATGTCTTGTACCTTTATAACTACATCTGCAGTAGGTTCATGGTTGAAGTAATTGTTGTAGTCTTAGTTTATCCATTCATTCACTCGTTCTAAACTTACTTTATGGAGCTGTGCTCCATTACTTGTAGAACCGAATAGTCACAAAGTATCATTGGATATTATAATTACACCATTTCCTTGTATTTTAGGGGCCTTAAAGGGGGATTAGACTTTACTTCAAGTCATGTTTCCTATATTAAGTCTGTATAGCTTACCTTCACTATACACATACATATAGTTTTCGTATAAGTAAGCACTATGACACGACATTGGAGGCAATACACATCCCTATGTACTACTGCTGACCTCGAATCAGGTCTATTCTAGTAAATTAAACTCATATATACTGTTCGTGCTTACACTGTCAAAAACAGAGTTTGTAAGGCAATCAATGCTTAACAGCGAGTCCTCGACCACAGTCCCGCCAAAAATGTATATCTTATGCCCGTATTTCACTGTAGAGTGTCCCTACCTACAACCTGTATATGGAGTATTAGGAACAGAGGCTGGAAAGTTCCCAGAGTACTCCACTGTGTCCCATTCTTTAGTATCCAAATCTAATTTATACACAAAACTTCCAGTAGAATCACCTCTAAATAGCTGCATACCTCCAAAAAAGTAAAGATTACTCTAGTAATAAACAAAACTTAAAGGTCCTCTCCGCTGTTTTGGAGCTATTCCTGTTGTTTCTATTACAGCATGTTACTAAGAGTCCAGGCAGTACTCTGTAACAAGATATCTAAAGTCAGAGGCCGGTGGAAAATTTAGGCCGTATAAGTAGGAAATTGAGTCAGATGTTATATGTCGTGCATAAAACGGTAGTTTTGATCATATATTAGTGTAGTAGTCGTATTCTATTACTTATATTGCCTCATCTTCAGAGTTGATTCCTGTAAAAAATATTTTAGAGTTAAGTTAGGATACATCGATTTCTTAGAATTAGTCAGAAGGCAGTGTAAATGAAGGGTTTTGTATTTGTTTTCAAAAGCAAAAATTTGGAGCTTCTTACAGATTTTTCATATAAAAATGAGGAAATGGGCGTAAGAGTTCGTAAATTATGTAAGTAGGAAGGATGAGGAATAAGCTATTTTTGTACTAAAGACTGGATTACCCTATGAGTTTCCAATATTAGTTTAAAAGGAAAAAGGAACTGCTAAAATTAGAAGCTATCCAATTCATTTAGCTACTAAATTTGGGTTAAAGAATACTATTTAGTATATTTAGTATCTTGGTGGGAGTATTGAAAAGCGGGACGGAATTCATAGAACTCCTTTAATTTTAGCGTGTTAACTTGGAAATATGGATATGTGTTAATTTTTGATATAGTAATGTGGCTCAAAAGTGAATGTTAAGGATCAGAATAAGAATTCCTTACTACATATTGCTTCTTATAACGGTCATATAAGGCTAGTGAAATACCTAGTTGAGAATTTCCAAATAAATCAAAAGCTGAAGAATAGTGATGGAGATACTGCTCAATCTCTAGTAAAGAAGTTAGGCAATAATGGAATGTACGAGAAGTACGAGGATATTGAAGCATATTTCTTCGTTTAGTAAAATCAAAAAGCGCCTGAAAAGAAGATTAAAAGAAACTTAGCCTTTGAAATAACTTAATCAAGTACTCATTAAAATTGCAAATCAGTTTATTAATAAGAAGTGATTGCAAAGTAATTAGGCTTAGAAATCCAATAGTCATAAAGATAAGCTGTAAAGCAAACTCCATATAGCATCTAAGTTCCGAAGTAAAAAACCTAGTAAAACTAGAAAATGTAAAATCTGCAGAGAATTTCAATAGATTATGGCTTGAAACTTAGAACTGATAGAATATTTAAAACATTTATGAGTCCTCCATCAGACAGAAACCCTAAGTCTTTAAGAATTGCAGCATCTTCCACTATAAGATCAACTCCTTTACTAAGAAACTAAATATGTTTTAATAAATAACAAAATGGAAGATTAATTAGACCTTTTTAAAAATCTCTTAACTTTTCATATTAGGAAGAAAATATAGATTAGAAGGGAATCTAGCTAATCAATATTGGCTTCAGGACGAGTCAGCCATTCTTCTATATCCCTGATTAAATTTCTGGACAATAATAACCAAGGTTAATCAGATGTAGTTACTGAGTAGTCTGTAATACAGCAAAATTTCATAAAACTAGTTTAAAAGTGCCCAGAGTAATTTCTTCGAGTAACTGGAGAGTAAATTGAGATTCATTACTGTCAAATTTTACAATGAATTCTTAATTGTTGAATGTGTAATTAGTAATTCATAAACCTTATTGAAACTACTGCAAAGGGAAAGCAATGGGTAAGTTTTAACCTATTTTCTAAGATAATGGAAATTATATAACAAGTAAAATTCTAGACGTTGTATTTCAGGGAACAGGGGTAAGAACTAAAGCTTTAATTTATGAAATAGAAATTTCTATGTAATTTTTAATCAGTCTTTTTCAATGTAGTTGATGTAAATGATTCTGGGCAATTGTCAAAGGAAGACATGACCCTTACTATGCAAATGGTTCTGACAACTGAAACAATTCCTTCAAAATTGCAACATTTAGTGAATTCGACAATGGAAAAGATAGGAGTTGATGGATTCATTTCCTTTATTGATTTTAAAAACTTTATTTTTAGGTAAAATAGATTTTAACTAATTAATCACAGCTTTTATTCTTTTATATGGATAGTACATAAAATAGTGTCCTCCTGGTATATTAAACGGTCTTATATTATCAAAAACAAAATCACAGTATAAAACTTCGTAATAAAAGGCCGGCAGCATTAAGAACACTGATATTATTTCAGGGGAAGCAGTGGCCACAGTAAATGCATCCATTTGATTCTACAGTCCAAGTATAGCTGATAGCCAAACCATATGTTTAGGCAAGTTTGTATTTAATAGCTCAGGTAATACTGAAAACTTTATTAAAACTAACTCATTGTTAGTTCGTTATAAATTAAGAGCCTCTGTGCCTATTTAATTAGTAAAAAGCAATAGATTATATGCTTAAAGATACTCTGGGGAGAATAATTCACTGTCTATGAAATCTGCTGATGGTAAAGTAGAAATATCCATTGCTAAGCATCCAGCTACTATTTGATTATTAACAATAACTGCAACTGATAAATGTTTTCACTTAGTCGCTATAAGTCAATGCAAGATAAAATTTACTTATAGCACTTCAGGGTTAGGTAACTGTATTTAAGTAATGCTTTGAGTTATAAACTCTACAAATCTTTCCTCATATTCATCAGTAATTGTAGTTGCTATTGTATTTTGATCTATATGTATGGAAACACCCTCAGCAAATTGGGCTATAGTGCTTTATAACTCAGAGTTTTATTAGAGAACAGAGGAAACCTAGTCAAAATCTGTCAAATTTAATAATTCTTACATATTTTTATCTAATGAACATATTTTTAGAAGTACCGCTTACTTGTCCTGAAATCTTCAGCAGTTGATTCATGTAGTGAGACTCATATTGTTGACTTGTCAGCTTAATAACTATTGGTATTGTGTGGTAATGCTTATTTTGAATTTCTCTGATTTTTATATTAAGATTCTCTATATTAGAGTGTTAGTGCAGCTATAAAGAGAAATTTAAGATTTCTTATATTGTTTGGATCTAAGGCACACTTTATTATAATAGTAAGTGGCAGTATAAATCACATATGATTTTAATTAAAACTTATTCATTTGCGTCGAAATTTAAAGCATCTTTTACTCGAATAACTTCAAATAATCTTTATAGCATTTGCTCTAAACATACTTTATCTAATTTTGAGTACAGCTTAACTAATCTTAAGGGAATTTATTACAAGAATCCATATTCAAATACTTCTGTGTATTGACTAAGAATTTCTAGTAACTCTACAGTTAAATTGTCATCTTGATTTATATTTCTATAAGACTCAATTATACTAAAGTCTTCTTCTGATATAAGTGATATGTCATGCATTTCATGTCTTTATATCTAAACAGGACTAATTGTAGTCTAGGGCCTGCTGATTTCTTATTAGATTGCTGGTCACTATTGCACTCTAAAATTATTCTCAGTTTAGAAAGGTTGATTTATATTTAAAATTCTCGGTAAATTATGCTCTCCCTCGTCAGCAAAAATTTAAACCTCAAAAGGACAATTTGAAGAAGTGTTGTGAAAGATGTAAGGAGTATGAATACTAAATCTTTCTTCAGGTAAATCGCAGTTCTCCATTATTTAATTTATTAAGTTAGCTAATTTTATTGATTTAGGATTTAGTTTAATGGGAGATTTGTCTTTTTAATGTGCATGATATTTAGTTAATATGTTTATTATTTCCTGTAATAATAAATAGTCAGAAATATACTTTTAGGATAGTGTTTTGGGAAATTTATGAATTTTTTAGAAGCATAAATTGAGCTAATTATGTTTGTAGTATAGAATATTAGTTGTGTAAATCTTACATATTTAAATTCTACATAAGCAAACCAACTAAACTATCTATTTACTAAATCCATAATTATTTCAACTATCAGAGACTATAAATTTATCTCTTTTAACCTTCCCATAACTAACTTCTAATACTAGAAATAAAATCCTCGAATTTCCACTAACTTCCCAAAATCATTTCCTTCATAACCATTTATCCTATAATCCCAACTTAAACTGACTCATTTTACCTAACTAAAAGCCTTTAACTCTACTTCTTCATTAGTTTGCTTATTAAACATCCTTACAACAGGCTGAGTGTATATAATAAATGTTTTTCCGGACAACTGCACATCAAAGAACCTGACTCCTCCTTCCTTATTTGACTTGATAGCTTCTTAGACCTATCCAGGGAACTTATTCCACTTATTCTTTTGTTTATACATATATCCTAAAATAGCCCTTTAGCCAAAGTCCTCCTCCTCTTCCTACTGCTTAGGCCTTTACTATCTCCTTTATTATTACTACTACGCAGCAGCTCTTGATTCAGGAGAATCCCTAATAATCCTCCTGGTAACAGAATAAGGCCCTTCAGTGGTTTGGCTCATAGTTGTGAAATCTATATAATACTGCTTTCCGTTTATAAGAAGCGTGATGTCCGGCTGATTCGCTTAATACGCTTCCTCAATTACATCCGAGCTGTCCTCATCATAAGCAGTGTAGCTTCCTCCGTTGGCCCAGTACCACCTCGGTCCAGTCTGCCCAAAGTATTTAACAGTCTCTATGATATAATGCTTGATCTGCTAATGGTTTTAAGGGGTTTGGTTGCCTCGGTGGATGATGAATTTCCCGTTTTAATAGTCTATCTCCATTTGATAAGTTTCACGTATCTGGTCGATAATGCCTTAGTTGAAAATCTAGTCAGCTATGTCCTGGGCGCAATAGACTTCGTATGAAATTTTGTCCATCATTTTTTGTTAATGTAAGGCTCCGGTGATGAGTTGGATAGAGAGATACAGGAGTTGGAGGCAAAGTTGGGGGTTGGAGATTAGAAGAAATTCAGGAATCTGTAGAAAAAGCTAGTTGAGGATGGATTCGATGAGGATTTGTTTTAGTTTTTGGATAGTACTATTGAGAAAGTTAGGGAAAAACCTTAGAAGAGGAAAAAGAGGAAGGAGAAGAGGAGGAAGAGGTAGAGGGTGGAAGAGGAGGTATAGGAGGAAGAGGAGGATGTATAGGAGGATG
>CAKKTI010000170.1:24001-36279 GCA_920105805.1 Condylostoma magnum
TATAAGAGGAGGAAGACGAGTAATTGATAAAATAAGTAAAAGCAATATTCAATAGAATTACAGATTAGAATATTGAGCCACTTAATACACAATTGCTCACACTTTATAGGGAAAACTCGCAGAATTTATTAAACAATGCTATATGAGAGTTTATAGATGCTTAACTTGTATAGGAATTTGTCCCTGAGCAAATTATTGCTGTATATGCTGCTGAAATCACAGCATTAGGAAGATGCATTGGACTAGAGGTAATTGCTTATTTTGTTGATAAAATATACTAAAAACTAGACAAGCGAAATTTCGTAAAAGTTTATTGCTATTTATACATATTTAAAGCATTAAATAGTGACTTAATATTCGGATTTATTGATTAGGCAAGCTTTGATAACGCTAACGCAATCGAATTATTATAAATTGTGTGAAATTTAACAGGGTTTAAACTGAGAAGAGATGACCCGTAAAAGATAAAGCAAGTTATCGATAAAATAAAATAATAAGCTTCATAACAACAAGCCAACAATAAAAGAGTATAATTCATGCTGGAAACGTTAGCTAATATAAAAAACAACAAAAAACAATTAAGTAACCCAGAAGAAAGATTATAATTCCTTAAAAACTGAATATAAAAGACTCTTACACAAAAGACTAAGAATAAAGAATGAACATTGAAAGCATAATGGAACTAGTTGGGAACTTAGCACTGAAGAAAATTACTAGAACCTAAGTTTGAGTTTATTAAAGAGACCCAATAGCCTAAATTCTCTAAAGAAATCTTATAATTAGCCGAATAATAGCATATGAATACAGAAGATAGGAAAATTATATTTGGTACAATTATGACTTCAAATGACTTCTAAGATGCATTTTACAAAATTATCAAATTAAGAAAAAATGAAAAAGATGTTGTAAGAGTGATAATTACTTGCTGTGGGTAAGAAAAGGCTTTTAACTTATACTATGCATTAATTGCGTAAAAGCTTTGCGAGCATAAAAGAAGTTATAAGTACTCATTCTAATACGGATTTTGGGATAATATAAGATAATTAAGTCAATTTGAAGTGCGTAAGCTTGCTAATATTGCTAAATTAGCTGCTTATATAGTTTCCTAGTAAAGTTTTCCCTTGATGTTTATTAAAATTTTTGATTTTAATGAATTAGATCAACATTCAGTTTTATTTTTAAGAATTTTATTAGAAGAAATTTTAATTAATACACAGACTGATCAAATAGAAAATATATTCTTAAGAGTTGGGAAGAATGAAAACTAATACAATTTACACAAAGGATTAAGCCTATTTTTGAAAACAACCATTGCTAAGAAGCCTCGTGATGGTTTATTATAAAGAATTTCAGTATCATAACTACAAGAGAAAATATAACTAGCCAGAGACTCATTAGAGTGCAATCCTTTAAATTTGTTATAGATTTATTATGTATCTTTTATTAACTATGTATTAATTAGTGTATTCTAGGGGTGCTTCTATGTCTATTTAATCTTTTAGGTAAAATCTCATATGATTTTGATATTGAAGGGGCTATTGAAGTATTATTATCAATTTCAGTCCTAAAATATCACCTTTTACTTGACTGATCAGGGGTTTTTAATCTATTGACTTACTATTATCGAGTAGTTTTTGGGAGTTATTACGCTGGAGTAATTGATCGTTTAAATATTTAAGGTCTTTGGAAAAATTTATAAGGTTTTGGGGGAGTATAAGCTAACTTTTACTTAAATCTTTCAATATCTTTTAAACTTTTCTCTCTGTCTTTATTATAAAAGCTTCTTACACTACTGATTTTTTTAATAATATCAATTGTTTCTTATTTGCCAATACGCTTATTAAAGTTCTTTTATGAAATACAGTAAATTTCTCCAGTCATTGAAACACATTTACAAGTATATTCCCTTTTTTACTTTTAATCGAAAATTTCCTCTTACCCAAAAATATCCTATGCAGCCTTGTTGTATAAATTTAGTTGTTTTTTTCTTACAAAATTGTTCTTTTTCAGCTGTATAATAGATTTTTTTGTTATGACTTATTTGAAATTGATTTGAAATTTCTTTGTAAAGCTGAATTCCCCAGATTTGATAATATATATATATTTAACAGGATCATTTTCTTAGTATATAATATGATCTTTCTTTACCTTTTTTACTTTAAAGTAATATGACAATCTTTATAAGGAAACACGGCTCCATTTGTCGAAATAATGCAATTATCTTAAAAACTCTACTTTCTCATCTATTATCTTTAGTTATATATCAGCTAGGATTTCCTCATATGATTACTTGTTTAAAATTGCTAGAAGAACACTTGTCTCACAAACAGCAGTAGCAGTTCTATCTTTACTTTTAAGCAGTGAGAGCTCTCCAAATCCTTTTCCAGGGCCTAATTATTTAATTTTAATCATTCTAGCAAATTCATCTTCTTCTAAGCTTGAAATATCACTGCTCTCTGATTCCGAAATTTCATCTAGCTGTTAAAAGTCTATCATAGCTAAAGGATGCTCTAGTATATTAGCAGTTGTTTTTCTGGTGTATCTTCTTTTATTTACTAAGAATAATTCTGGGTTGTAATGAAGTAGTAAGTTTTTCGGTTATTTTTTCCTTTTACGATATATTGTTGCCTTTTTGTATTCTAGTTTATGCTCTTCTGGTACAAAAAGATTAACTTTTCCTTCAAGAATTATGTAAAAATCAGATCCTTTGTCACCGTGACGAAATATTATGTCTTTTTTCAAATATTTGCAAAATGATAAGCTTTTACAGCATGAATAGTGTATTAATTGACCGTCATTTGATTATAGTATCTCCTGAAAGAATTTTATATCTTTTGTAGCTTCCATTAGCTTTAAAATATCATCTTTTGTCCTTTAGTGAGGCTATTTAATAAGAGAGCTTAATACTGAGGTATAGTCTTTCATTTTTATTATTTTTACTTATTTTATCTTTTTTAGAAGGCCTTAAACACTTACATATTTCAATATAATAACAAATTATACTTAATGGTAAAATATGTATAACTAACTAAACAAAATTCTTGGTCTAACTTTCCTTTTTATTTATTAGTTTATAAGTATTGTTAAAGAACTTTCCAAAGGAGAATCAGGAGAATAGTTAGCAATTTATAATTAATGTTTTATCTCGGGAGACTTTTACATTTCTCCTTTAATTTTAGAATCAATTAGGGATATTTTATTCCTCAACATCTCTATTTTTGACCTTCCGTCTTAAGGTATATCAGGAATTTGTTCTATATCAAAGTTTTGAATAGAAAAATGAGGAGTTTGCATTGAAATATTCTTTTTATACAGGGTAACTAAGCCTTCTTCAGTTGTATTATTTTAATTGGTTGCATTGGAATCATCATTAGTGAAATCACAAAAGGAGTTATGCTTGTGAATATACTTAGCTCCATCTGATTCGGACATACTTAACTCTAGCTAATCTGTTTTTTCTGATTAACAACATCCCATTTTTAAATATGCGTAAATAAGAATGCTATTTATGCACTTGAAATGCTATAAAGATTAATATGAAACATTAATACTCAGGAAGTTATTAATTATATAGGCTAATTTTATTTTCTATACAAGAATACTTTATAGACTGGGGGTTATCCTTCTACTCTAATGATTTTGTTTTTCTTATTTGTTTAATCTTATGTAGGAGAGCTGCATTTGGTTGATATTTTTGATTAAGGTTTAATAGCATATTATCGCTATTCAATTTTAAACTAAGTAAAATTTAGTATAGTATCATCTTAGTTATATTTTAACATTTTTTATCGTTATAAAATTGCTAAGTAATTATTCTTTCTATTTAACGGTGACTGATTTCCGGCTTAAAACTCTGTTTTTGAGTCATCATCATTAGAATTTAAACCTAGTCATTAATAATAATTATCAACTACCATTCTATCAGTCTATCGTGTAGTTATAACTAAAGTATCGTCTGTTTCATTGGTGCAAAAGTTCTTCATATTACAGGATCCCATTTTTATTATAAAAGCTGGAAATTAGTTTTGTTTAATGGAACAAACTCATAATGTTATATATCCATTAAAATACGTTGAACATATATATTTAAAATCATTAGACAGGTTTAATATTCACATATTCAATTTGAGTCTTTACAAAATATCCTAGTCTAATACCTAATATATGCTATTTTCTATCAATAACTAAGATTTACTTTAAAAAAGATTTTTCCATCAATATCCCCAAGGAACTTTCTAATTAAACCATATAAAAATGTAAAAAAATTAATCAATAGAGGTCTACCATGGTATGAAGGTATTATAAGTGGAATTAATAGTTAAGAAAGAAGCAGTAATAGGCATATCAAACAATAAGACTTATTCTACTAATATGACATCTGTACCTTTACTCCCTTAGAATAACTTTTACAAATTAGTAAATTCTATAATCATTTCAATGCCTAAATTACTAGGAGGAGGCTCAGGTGCTTCTAAAAAGATTGATTTAGGGTAAAAAATATAACAGATTAGAGGAGAATCTGAACGAATCATTGAATAAGCTACAATCTTAAATAAAGCAGGAGAAATAGATTAGGCTATTTAAAAATTGTCTGACTTTATAAAACTAACATAAAATAACCTAACAAACTTACTTACTTAGAAGCTTCCAAATTTTAAGGATTATAGTATACAATAATACTCAAAAGATAACTATAAAATTTTATCAGTACTATTCAGCGAGCTTGGATACTGCTAAATTCACATTAATCAGCTGAAACAAGCTTTGAATAGTTATAAAGCATCATTTGAATACTCCTAAAATCGAATAGTTCAATAAAAGATAAAAGATATTTAACAATAAATCAATTAAAGCAAATTACCATCAGATCAGCTGTTGATTAACGATAGGTCTTAGTGTATTTAACAAATATACTAAAATAGGTTAGGTAGAGATGTATGAGAAAAATTAGGATTTGAAGTAGAGGAACCTGGTTTAAGTCTTGAAAGTTTAACTAAAAGCTTAAACTTTTTAAAAACAACTGAACTCTCTTAGATTGGCTTAGGATTAATAATAGAACGACTAAATGATTAAGAAATAACAATAAGTCTATTTAAGGAAAGAGTATAACAATATGGTAAGTTTTTCTTTTCATTAGGCTTTGATGAAAATGTAAAAAATTAAAATTAGTTAAGTGAAGCTAATTGAGTAATTTATTGTAAAGATTCAGTGTAATAGGAAAATTATAATAACTCAAATTTAGCTTTGTTTGGCTTAGATCTAGCCTCCCCCTTATAATTCCTGTAATTAAGCTGTTTACACTATATCCAATGTGGGAAATCAATAACAAATGAGATAATTAAATTTCCTATGCACTGTTGATCTGGATTTATAGTTAAAATTGAAACTAATGATACTTATGATCAACTATAAGTTAATTACTATGGGCCTATTTATTTACCTAAAGATTAGAAAAGAGTGTTTCTATTAAAAGTAATCCCATCTAATAGAGAGTAAAAACATTTGAGTAGAAAGATTTATAGATTTACAAATAAAGTCAATTCAATTATGAGAAGTTTATCATAAGACTCTATTTTGTAAATTGTATGGGAAGATTAGTAAAATTAACTGATTAATGCAATAAATGATTTAATTGCTGAGTCTAATGATAGTTGAAATTAGGGACATATTAGTGAAGAATTAATATAAGTTAATGCAAAATATTTGTAAAGAGTAATTAAAAATCTTAATGTTATTGTTTAAATGTCCCAAATATAAACATAAGATTAAGAATTGGCTTTTTTCGGATTTTTTGATCCATTTTAGTATTAAATTCTACAAGTTGATTATAATGGGCCTTGCTATGGAATATAAGAGTCAGTTTTATTAAAAAATGATATTGATTTAATATAAAGTTGTATTTTTCAAGATAAGGAACAGTAAAAGTATTACATTTACTGTAAAAAATTTAAACAAATTATCAGATTAATAGCAGTAAAACGTAAAGTATAAGAGACAGGATGGTTTTTACCTTTTTTATTTTATTATGCCCTATTAGGAGGTTATCCTATTGTACTAAAATTGATTGAAGCTTATTGATAGAATCAAAATGAAAGTTTTATTTAAGCAACTCAGCTGCTTTTAAATCCATTTTTTGTTAAAAGGCAAAATAAACAAAAACTAGCAGTACTCTAAAAGCTTCCTAGTTATATAGATGATTTAAAATAAAAATAAAGGAGACTTAAAAGTAATCAAAGAGATCAAGTAATATTAGTTTTAGATCAATTATTGTAGTTTTTACTATTTGCCTTTATAAATATTTAGTAACTTATTAAATATATACTAGAACAATAAAGCTGGTTAAATTATTGTTGAAAAATATGTCCGGAAAGTAGCTTAAAAGCCTCTCTAAAGCAAATAGCTAGCTAAATGACTGGCTTTAGACAGTAGATCTCCCAGTTCAGCTTCCTTAATTCGACAGTACTTGGCTTTCAAAGGTATAAGAAGTTTTTACAGCTCTTAAAATAACAAATAATGAAGAAAATGTATAATTTCTACGTGAGTCGAACTACACCCCCTTCGCAGTGAAAAACCTAGGAGTTGTGAGAAACTTTATATCAAATCGAATTGACACCGAAGTAAGCTCAGCTAAGGGATAATTAGAGGGATTTGAGGAAATTAATCAAATTCTGTAAGAATTAGATAATATCACCAGCACTACGCAATGCTTTATGTATGATATTGCGAGTGATTATGTTACAAGATAAGATGAATTATGAAAAGTACTTAGAATCAATGATTTAGAAGTAGATTATGGTGATAAAGTGTTTGATATACTAGAGTAGCTTAATAATACACAAGAGTATAAGCAGTTTGTTAACAGTTTATAATAATCAAGCATATAGGAATTTGATACTAGGCTGAGATTAATGCCGTTGTCTACTACGTATGAGTGCAATAAGTTGATTTAGGATAGTCTAAGCGAGTTCTCAGATAATTACAAAAACACTTCACAATAAAATTACCAATGCTTTTCATCTTTTATTGATCAACATGTGCAAAGGAGCTTATAATCAGAGTTTAATTTGTGTATTGTTAATTATGAATCAGTCAAACTTGACAACCTATAAAGAAGCTTAAGTAATGTAATTCCAGCCAATTTAACCTAAATAGGAAGTGGGAGATGGAAACTATTTGATTAAATAGCTATTAGTGAGTAGACCTAATAAATCATAGCAGATGCTTGCTTTATATGCCTTCCTAATCCGATTCCAGATTTTATACAAGCAAAATATGACCTAATTTTATCACTTTTAGCCAAAACTCCTAATACAGGTATAACCTAAGAAGAAATAGGGCATAATTGGGTCCAAAATGTAGATGCAGCTAGTAGATTATTCAGTTTATTAAGTTTAGTACTCTGTATATCTAATTCTATGAATATAGTATAAACATCTGACTAAGAACAACTAATAGCCTATGATTCAGTCTCCCGAGAATGGCTTAAAAAGATTACAAAAGCTTTGTTTAAATATAATGAAGCTGAGTTTTGGGAATCCAGTTAATACTATAATGAATGAACCTATGTGATTTTTATAGAAAATGAAATTGCTAAATGGATTATACAAAATAGGGATGAAAGTACTAATTAAACCATTTAATTAACAGAAGAGCAGAAAAAGTCATCAAGCCAGTCTAAAATTGGATCAGTGTTTAATAAGGCGACCAAGGCGCTTTCTAAAGTAACTACAAAGGTAAGCAAGAAGTACGGATAGAAGGTAAACAGCTATCTGGAGAAAATAGGGGCTATTATCCCCCAAAAGACTATAACAGTTAATGAGTTCTCTCTAGAGCTAATAAAAGATACTCCAGGACTACATACAACAATAGTCATTTCAGGATATCTAAGCCAGGGTGATAACTTTGCCTAGGAGTGGTCAGGAGTTACAGATTGGTTGAACCAAGGCCAAACCTACGCTTTAAGATGGGAAGCAGGACATGTTGATTCAATTGATACTGAAATGTCGATTGATCAAATGGGGTAAATTGCTGCAAAAGATCTTTATAATTTAACTTTAAAGCATCCGTTTAGAGCCTCTGATTCAAGAGCCAAAAATACAGGAAAGAAACTTGCAGAAATGTTAAATTATAAAATACTAGGAAATACATCTATAACACTTATAGCTTTTTCATTGGGAAACAGAGTGTTGTTTGAATGTCTTAAGGAGTTAGCCAGTATTAATAGATTTTTGATACATGATACTGTGATGCTGGGAGGGGCTGCACCTTTAAAAATCAGGGAATGGGAAATTGCAAGACAAGCTGTATCTGGGAGAATGAGCAACGTTTACTGCAAAACTGATAAAATCTTACAAATTCTGTATAGTGCAGCTATGTTTGAAAAGCCTATTGGAAATCATGTACTGAATGTTGAAGGGATTTAAAGTTTTGATGTCACGGATTTCTGTACTGGGCATTTGCAGTATCGCTCAAATATTAAAGGAATTTTTGAGAGGATTAGATATAATACTTAGTAAGTTTGATTCATTTAATATAATGGTATATATTTTGCAATATGGTACATTTCAAAATGTGTGTTTTATTCATAGATATTGATAATAACTCTTTTAATAAATCATGAATATATTAAAGGATGCATATTTATATCAAAATAAGTACAATTTAAGTCTAAATTAAAATATTACTAGCTATAATGCTCTTAACCTATTCGAAATAAGCCCTATCAAATCTTATTGATTATTTTAGTTTTAAATATAATGCCCATCATCATAAACTTTTAAAACAACATCTTTACCATAATTTTTCAAAGCATGGTAAAAATTGATGGTATGATTGCAATTAATAACCTAATCATTAATACCACAGATTAGTAGTATCGGTACATCTATATTTTACGAATGGGTAATTGGAGATAATTATTAAACACTCATCAATTCATCCATAGAAAGTTGATCTTATGGTTCTTTATCTAAAATTTCTCCAAATAATCAGCATCTTAAATTGAAATCTCAAATCATACTAGTAAAATCAATTGCAGGATTTCTTAAAATGATACCTTAGACCAAATCTCTATGTTCCAGAGCTAAATAATAAGCAATAAATCCCCCAAAACTTGTACCATCAGCAAGTGTAAATGTTGGTTAAATTATCTAGCAACATTACTCTATTGCATCAACGATATCTATTACTGCTTTTTTCGGATTAGCTTTTATACTTTGTAAGCTATTCTAGCCGACTCCTGGCTTTCCAGAGTATTAGGCAAATAATATATTAAAGTTTTTAGTTAACAATTAATCAAATTCATATGAATATATAGGAGAATAAGCACTGTGTGGACCTCCATATATCACAACCGTTAAAGGATTATTCATTTTCTCATAGTATAAAATACTTTAATAATCACTGTTTCTATGATTAATCAGCTAGTATTGAATGTTTGTTTGAAATTTATTTTCATAAAGTATGGTTTATTCTTAAAGATTATCTCAAAGGATTAGTTGCAATTTAGTGTAAATGTCTGAGTATCCAACTAGAATTTTATTATGTTTAATAGCTAAGATTTACTATTAGCAAGGAAGGTCGTCTCGTGTAATAGGCATCAATGATTAAATTGTATTATCACCTGAGTTATATATGAAGATTAGATGTGATAAATTTGACTAGGACTAAAATATGAATTATTAATCATTTATTCATTTAGAGGCTTGCATTATTGCTTAACTTCCATAAATTCCTTAAAATATTTACTCCTAATATTAATATACTATATCTATCAACTAACTTCAACACTTTTACTGTAAATCATATAAATATAAGTACTAGCAAGTATTATGAGTTTTAGTGTGTTAAGGAGTTGCAAAAAAGCTCACTTTTAGTTAATTTTTAACTCTTTTTGGATAAAATAATCCTTAAATTTCATCAGGTTTCTAGATGGCTGAGTTTTACCTGTCATTGATGTTATAAGTGTAAAGCTCTGTTTTGATATCTAAACAATTATCGGATTATCTTTCAAGAGTTTATACACCAGCTGAAATATAAATGATATAATCTTCTATAAGACAAGGAGTCATAGGCACTTATTAATCGTTATTAATCTGATAAATAATCTAGTTTTATATACTATCGTAGCAACATAACTTATACATAGGAGTATTTCACTCATTCAATTACTTTTATATTAAGTAGATGTATTATCCTGAAATAATAGGAGTGCCAAACATACTATCTTGGCAAATTTATCCTATATCTCATTTTGGTTATTCTTATATAGCTTCACTTTCTTAAATTTCACCTAGGTATGAAATTCTTATCATTCAATTTGTTTTATCACAAATACTAATATAATCTTGGCTTATAGTACAACTAGAAATTTGTTGTAAATTTATATTTTCCATTATTAATAAATTACAGTTTTAAAATTATTTAACTCTATTTGACATAAATCTAACTATTTCCTCTGTATCTCCTACCATGATTTATACTATGTCTTAAATTGCTTCCTCAACGTATTACTAGCTTAGAGGTAACATACTAATTAAATCCAATACTTTTTGTTTAAACTAAGATATATCGTGTGAGATGCCTCTGTATCTATACTATTGTAGAAGTTCATCTTTCAATACAGTGATTTGATTTTACAGTAGCTTATTTTCATGTCTTAATAGTTCCTAATTATCTGTGCCAATTTAATTGAATGAATACTCTTAAATTGTTTTGATTTCTGTTTATTATTGTTTATTTTTCTGATTATTTATTAATCATAATAAAGAAGAAAGGATGCTGTTTTTATAATATTTGCCAAGTGTTTTCTTTATCTCATCTAATTTAGCTTATTTTTTATTTAATCGTTGTACTAGATCACCATTACTCTTAGATTTAAGATATTTCTATTTCAATTTTTCATAGTCTTACGACATTTTAATTCTATATTATTCAAAATCCTAAACAAATTAATCAATGACCTTATTCATTTATAGCTTTTCCTGAATTATTTCATCAAAATCAAGTTTTAATTAATCAAATTAGTTTTAAGAATCTATATTCTTTTATTTTTCCACTTATAAGCAATTATAAATGTCATTTCAACTCTATGCTTCTTATTCACCTTTTTATTTTATCTAACTTCCTACTTCAATTTCAACAACTTTTTCAATATCTAAACTGACCTATTAAGTACTTAATTTTTGTATTTCTTCTAAAAGACTTTTGTTTTATTACTTTAAATACTAATTTTCAGAATCATACTAATCAAAATGTTATCTATTTTCATCATATTATTATTCTAATAAACTAAACGTTTCCTAAGCTTCTATAAATCTACTGCATAATTCGCTTACATTCCCAGATTTTTACTTTATATGATGATATTTACTTTTTAGCTTTTATATCTATTATTCTTTTACTTTCAAGCTTTTTAATATCTATTGGCAATAATCTTATACTTCTTTAAATTCACCTTCAACTTTTTACTAGTATTCAATTTATTCTTGAAGTTATTCAACCTTTTGTTCAGTTTTTTGTATTAAACACTTCCTTTAATATAACTTTTACTTTAATTTAACACATTTAGCTTCATTTAGATTTATCGCATCAGTAAGCTAAATAATTGAATTCTCTGCTGCTTTTAAGGTGAAATTTTACTCATTTTCTCTCTATTATTAATCCTTTTGATTTTTAATAGCATTTTGTAAACGTATTTGATGATAATTAGTAACTTTTTCTTCTAATACACATATTTTACTTTAAAAGAATTCGAGTTAACGTTGTAAATCTTATAATCTACCCTCACAGAATGATTCATTAGATTCAATTCTTTCTTTAATCTAATTTAATTTACTTAAATCGGCGTTAAAGCTATATTCTTAATATAAACTAACTGATTTACTTTACTGATTCAATTAATTGAGTTGATTTGTTAAGTCTTTTATTAAACTATCTTTATCAGATTACTTTTCTATTGGAAAATTATCATTTTTTATATCCCTTAACAGAAATTATAATCTTATTTTATATTTTTCACATTCTTACTACATAACTGGTTTTTCATTACCTCTGGCTTTTGAAAATCTTATATAAGCATTCATGAATTATTGTGATATTCTAGCTAGAGATTAGATTCTGCTTTGTAGTAAGTTAGATTATATCTATAACTAATTTTTATCATAATAAACTTGATTGCTTTATCTTTGTTTTGAATTAGAAGCATATTAACTACTTGCATTAGGACTTCGTGATCTTTAACTTCTAACTGGACTAAAATCTTTAATTACTGGTTTTTT